>BGPT01003127.1:27687-54272 GCA_003297045.1 Symbiodinium sp. clade C Y103 | reverse complement strand
GCGACCCGCGACCCGCGACCCGCGACCCGCGACCCGCGACCCGCGACCCGCGACCCGCGACCCGCGACCCGCGACCCGCTACCCGCGACCCGCGACCCGCTACCCGCTACCCGCTACCCGCTACCCACTACCCACTACCCACTACCCACTACCCACTACCGACTACCGACTACCTACTACCTACTACCGACTACCTACTACCTACTACCTACTACCTACTACCTACTACTACCACCTATACTACTACTACTACTACTACTACTACTACTACTACTACTACTACTACTACTACTACTACTACTACTACTACTATACTACTACTACTACTACTACTACTACTACTACTACTACTACTACTACTACTACTACTACTACTACTACTACTATACTACTACTACTACTACTACTACTACTACTACTACTATTACTACTACTACTACTACTACCACCACTACTACTACTACTACCACCTTTACTACTACTACTACTACCACCTATACTACTACTACTACTACTACTACTACTACTACTACTACTACTACTACTACTACTACTAGTACTACTAGTACTACTAATACTACTAGTACTACTAGTACTACTGCTACTGCTACTGCTACTGCCTGCTACTGCTACTGCTACTGCTCTGCTACTGCTACTGCTGCTGCTGCTACTACTACTACGACGACTACTACTACTACTACTACTGCTACTATGTAACATTCACCACATTTGGGTTTACATTCGATCTATTTGGGTTGAGGATGGTTGATCTCTCCAAGAATAACAAACCACAGTGACCAACAGGCACAGAGTGCTTGGCAATGGCAATATGTGTTTGGATGGCAGGCACAGTACTTACCTTTGGTTGGCTCAAAGCAGTGAATGTGGAAGGCACAGTACTTGGTTAATGGCAATATGTCTTTCGATGGAAGGCACAGTACTTGGTTCTCAGGCACAGCACTTGGTTCAAGCATTGTTATTACACAGCAAAAGTCACAGTACTTGGCTGGTGCTTGGTAGCAGGCACAGTGTTGGAAACACATTGCTGGGTTTCTGCTTTTGAATCCAAGTAGATCTGACAAATGGTTTTTTTAAAAAAACACTTGCCCCATATCCATATGATATTAGCTCCAATACACAGCAAAAAAAATTGCAAAGTCTTACGAAAATCGCGAGCCGAAGAAAAAGTTTAAAAATATTTTTTTTATGTACATATTATAGATATAGGTATAATATCCTCCTGGTCACGCCTCTCATCTGTCGAAAGAACCTGCCCAGAAGACAATTAATTGAAACCAGTGCATATTTTTGTGATTGAACACAATGCGGACTGAACTCAGAGAAAGTGATTTGCTTGTGATTCTTGTTCTATGCGTCAGCATTCAAAATAGCTCTGAAAGTCTAACTGCCAAAAGATTTAAATTCCAGGCAAGGATTTTCCCAGCTCAAACACGCAACAATGCAATTGATGACCGAACATGTGTGTCTCAACTGTGCATTTGAAGGTGCACACACAACAGACATGAAAACCTTGACTGGGGACTTGAGCACTGTTGAATTGGACTTGGAATTTGGTCCTGGGTTCCTTTTGGTATTTTTGCTGCATGTTGCTCCTTCAATTCAAGACATTTTTGGCCACTTTGTTGTCAAAGTAGGATCTTTTATTTTAGGCTGTAAAAGACTTGAAACCATTCAAATGGTTGAGCACCAATACATGCCTGAGCAGAAAGGCGCCAAAGACCGCCTGGCGTGTGGCTTTGGCAAGTGACTTAATTCTGACATAAGTCTGAAACTGACATTCATTTGATTTGACAGAATCATACAACAAGTGACTTGATTCTGACACAAGTCTGACAACTTGTGACATTGACAGTCACTGGGTTCTGAGATAAATATAACATTTGGTTCCAAGAATGTGTCCATTCCAACATGAGTTGTGGAGTCACTCAAATTCAAATCTCAGCTGTCAGAGCACACAACGATCCTTTTTGTGCTGTGCGCAAGCGAATCATTGGAGGCTGTTATCCAGAAAATCTAATGCAGCTCCAGAAAAAAAACCACCATAGGGGTTGTCGTCAAAAGCTAGTTGGCCCCAAAAGCTTCCCAAAATTATATGGGTTATGGTCCAAAGGATTTCAAATAAAACTGGTTGTGGATACAAACAATTTACATGTAAACTGTAGTTTTGGGTTGCCAACAAAAGAATTATAATGAGACACTGTCGGTCCCTTTCACAAACAGACGAATTCTCATGAGACGCTTTCGGTCCCTTTTGCATTCAAACGAATTGTCGTGAGACGCTTTCAGTCCCTTTCACACAAAATTCACATGTGAGGCACTTATCCCAGCACAGAGCCAATTCTCAGGCTCAGTCAGCACAGAGACAAATCTCAGGCTTGAAAAAAGCAATGACTGCGAGCTCCTTGCGTAATCATGTTGGTGTTGCCCCCCATGGTCGCCTTCTTCTTCTTACCCCCAGACTTTCTGACTTTTTTCACTTTCCGGCATTTTTCGGGAATGTACCAGTCACTCAAGGAACTTGAAGAGGTCAAGTCAGACATCACACTGACAATCTCATCAGAATCATCTTTCGGGCCTGGAATCTTGAAGTGGAACAAGTTGAAAGGTTGGTTTGGCATCCACTTGTCACCTTGGCTTGGAAGCGGGTTGTGGTCAGGTGCACGACGTGTCGGCTTCACAAACTCCTTGATATCAGGTCCAGGGTGATGAGAATGATGATGAACTTGCTGCATCTTGACAGTATCAAATCCAAATCCATGACGATGCGGAACTGACTCTGACAATGCTTCAGCGACCTTCAAGGTCGAGAAATTTGGAGTTGCCCGAGTTTTTGGTGTCGGTCGAAATGGCAGCTCGATTTGCCTGCATGTGCGCGCTGTTTACGCTGAGTCCAATCAAAGTCATCAACCAAACACACACACTGTGCATGTGCAACCAGAACCATCAAACAAGCAAGCAAAAAAAAATGTGGTGTCACTTGCTCAAGTCAAGAAACTTGAGCAATCGAATAGCTGTGTCGATAAAGATCTGAGGGTCGACTTGGTCCTCGTTCTTCAAGTGTTTCAAGTCGATGTAAGGGTTCTCACAAGCCATTGCTTCCGACGTAAGGGTTCCAAGGGTCGACAATTGCGTCCAACAGTCTACAGTCTCACTTTGCCAAGCACACATGTGATGTGCTTAAATCAACACAGTCTGTGATTGGATATATATATATATATATAGTGCAAATTAGTCATTATTATATAGTTAAATACCTGATTGACATATGTTTCAGCCTGGGACGAATCAAACTCCTGTAATGAGCAGCCCCTGGAAGTCGGAATGCCAAAAAGGCTGCAGGTGCCAATCACAATTCAGTCAAAGTGACTTGTGACGCATTGCATGCATGAACATGAATCAGATGATTCTGACGCACGGCACATACTTGGCTTTACATATGAATCAAACATCCTTTCACCAAAGCAAAAGTGTCAATTCGAAACACCATCGATCGACATACTCGACTCTCCCAATGTGCCTTAGTTTCATGAGCCGCATTTGAGACCGCCAAAGTCCTGCAGTTCAAGCAAGTGGCAGTGCAAAGAGAGTGTCTGACTGAAGTCAAGAAAGAATGAAATTGAAGTCAAGAAAGAATCAAACTGAAGCCAAATGAGCGATTGAAATTACATTCATTGACAGCTGATTTCCTTTTTCCCCAGCTCTGGCCATGTGACGACTTGGTCACTAGGTTGGGACTTTTCCCTTTCGAGCTGCCAAAATCTTGGCCCGTTCTTCGGATTCCATCCATGCTTTGTTGGCAAGCTTCAAATTGCATTCCGGGGTTCCCTTCGTCTCTTTCGTGTAGTTCCCAATGAAGCGTGCCTGCCATAGGGAAAAAATAACAAAAACATTGCAACTTGAAAAAAGTGTGTGGAGAAAAGAAACATGTATACAGTATACAGTACCAGTTTTCTGTTGAAACGAATGAAGAGGTGAATGTTTGCAGCCAGGGTACCCTCATATCATTCAAGGTCATCGGCTTGCCATCAGCAGCATTTGAACTTGGTGGGTTAGCTGCTTCCGAATCTGCAGACTCTTGAATTGACTCTGGCTCTGGATGCTCAGCTGGCCCTGGAACAGCTGACGAAGCACTCTTTGAGGACGAATCACATTGATCTTCTCCTTCCTTTGGCACACCTTTTGCAGACCATTTTGCGTGCCACTTGTTGCTGTTTTCGATTGCCCGAGCCTTCCTCACTAACTTGAGCGCCTCTTGAGACTTTGGGGAAAGACTTGACATTTTGGTGCCCTTCTTGAACTTTGGATCTTTCAAAAGTTTTTGTTTGAGAGCATTTTTCTTCTCCTTCTCTGGAGTCTTCTCCTCAACGTTTTTGTCTCCAGCTTTCATCTCAACGTCCTTGTCTCCAGCTTCGGTCTTCGGACTTTCCACTTCGACTTCTTGACTCTTGTCAGGCTCAGGCGGGGACTCAACGAAATTGCCATCCTCCACAAACTGAGCAGACTCTTGGAAGTCAAAATTTTCGGCATTGTCGCCAAAAGACTCTTGGTCCACCTGTGAATCCTCAGTCGCTGGGCCTGTCTCAACTGGTTTTGCAAGGGCAAAGCTGGGCACAGGCATACTATCATCAGGTTGAGGCAAATCTCCTCCTTGCGAAGCATGATGTATCGTCACCAAGCCTGACCGCAGAAAGTTGTCACGCTTCACCTCCACATTGTCCTCGTCATCGGAGTCTTGCACAAACATGAGCACACAGCTGCAAAGACCGGATTTTGGGGAAACTTGATTTCAATAACCCAGGCTGCAAGAAATCCGACAATCATGACTCACCATGACAATCAATATGATGAGTCCACATGACAGTCACCAAAACAATCAACATGAAAGTCAGTCATTTCAGTCAACATGAGTGTCGATCAACATGAATGAAAATCAGCATGACAGTGAATATGAGAGTCAACATGACAGTCACCACAACAGTCAACATGACAGTGAGAGTCAGCATGACAGTCACCATAACTGGACCATAACAATCAACATCACGGCCCACATGAGAGTCAACATGACAGTCACCATGGTTCACTGTCCACATGCATGAGAATATTGACACTGAACATGAATGCGAGAAAAGTCTGAACACCTCTTTTTCCCACCCGAAGTCACATGCTCTGATCGAGTCTATGTCTATGACCCCACACCGACTTGCTGACTGGCGCAGTCAGTTCCCAAAGAAAACTCGATTTCCACGTGACTTTGTAACCTCTTTGAGTTTTGAGGATTGAATGTCGCGTTGGACACATGTGACATTGTAAAGTGTCCTTGACACATGCGACATTGATAGGACAGTGTCCTTGACAATGATCAGCTGCGTTGAATCTGAGCCAGATTGATCTGACAGTAGTGACTTTTTTTGATTTTTTTTTCAGGCTAAAAAAACTTGCCTGTAAGTTGACACATGAATTTGCCGACAATCAGCTGATAGCAGCCAAAACTGACTTTGACTGAGTCTTGTTCTCTCAGGCAGCTGCTGAAATCAAAACAGGAGTCAAAAATTGACATCGAACTCAAAGCTGCTGCAAAGGGTTTTCACCATGTTTTCTGTGTCAAGGGATTTTCTTAACAACTTTGTGACCAGAAACTTAAGCCAGAGTGGATCACATGTTCCAAACTACACAACCCTCTGACAGCCGCCCTTTTCCAAGCGGAGGGGCTGGACCAAGTACCACAGTGGCTTCGCAGGTGCAATGACTCCCTCGCTAGAATACCTCCGCAAGCGCCAAACCTCAGATGATGTTGTGTGGTTGCGCTAACATTGAACATGGGGAACCCACTGAGTGAAGGTCACTAACACAAACTCTAAGTCAAGAAACAATCTCAACAGCAGCTGACTCTCTGAGCTGCTTCGCAGGACAGTAGCTTGCAGCATTGCTGTGCTTCAATCCGCGCAAGGAAGTAGAATTTGGCTTCCAGCAAGTCGGAGAGTCTGACTTTGGAGAAATTGTGAACCTGAGAAACAAACAAAGATTGTTTCAAAGTTCAAGAGTCACAACATTGAATATGATCCAAGAGACTGATCATCAGATTGACCACTGTATACTTGAGCTGGTCGTTCAGCGTTGTGACCACCCAGCTGCCATTCCACCATTCCTTCTTTCTCTGCCTTTTGAAGGCACAACCGAAGGGTCTGGACAGCAGAATCGCTCCCATCAGTCTCCTTCAACAGAGACAGTCGCAAACAAGAAGTCAGGTCAAAAACAATCTCACAAGACAAAAATACGCCACAATCATGTTCAATTGTGTTCACTGGTCAGTGGCAGAAGTCACAGCAGCAGCAAAAAACTATCAATCCTCAAGGACGCATTTGTGCTGATCTGAGGTGAAGCTGCAAACGTGCACCTTGTCTCCAGTCTCCTGCAAACACAGTGTGTAAGCAATACTTGAAAGTGGCAAGCCGAGACAAAACAAGACACACGCACATACACCAGAAAAAAACAGAAATTGATAAACCAATGGTGGCTGTGTCCTGAATGGCCTTGGTGGCACGCCCATCCAGCAGCCAGACCCCACCACCATGACCCAACAAGACTTGGTCGGATGGACATGTTCCTGCACTGCTTGGAGCTCCAACGTAAAACTCAGGCCCTTCACAAACGAAGCAGACCAAGCCCCCTCCACAAGCCAACGGAAAGGTGGCTGCAATCTGTGGAAACTTCTTCTCAAGGCTTTCGATGGTTTTTGGAGCATCAGGAAAGATGCGAGCCCAAGCATCAGCAGCCGCAGGCACACTGACTTCGGATTCACCATTGCCAGGCTGAGCTGAGGCAGCAGCAACCACAGGGTCGGAGACACCATGCTTCTTGTCAAAGGCCTTGAGCACTTGACGCCAGTCAGGAGAATGAAGTGGATCGGCCAAGTACTTGGCGAATATCAGTTGGCACACTCAGTGACATCTCAGACCCTTCTCCAAAGACCTTGCAGATCGCCATGTCTGGTACTTGACATTCTTCTGGAACTGACGGTGCGTCTGGCTGAAACTTCACACCACCATATTCTGGCTTCCCTCTTCCCTTTTTCCATTCATCAAGGAGTGCATTCCGGACAGTCTTGTTGGCCAATTTCATGACATTCAAGTCCAACGACATGGAAAACACGGGGATTCCCATATCGACACAGGCACGTTCAAGGGCACCATCGTACAAAGTCGAGTTGAAAACCACAGCGGTCTTTGAATCTTAGATCCAGAGACAAAAAATCATAAGGGTTGCAGAAGACATCACACAGTGTGTAAACAAGACATCATGTTGATTATCCAACAGTGATTGAGTTCCTGGCTGGCACCAAGACCAAGACATTCCAGCAACCGTCGAGGAATCTGGAGACCGCCAAGCCACTGGCTTGTCTCCTGCATATCCGTCCAGTTCCGACGTTGGTCATTGGATTGCATCCCTGACGTTGGACACAAGTATTCACTTTCAGAGATCGCTTCTGGAAGTGCGTCAGGCGCGAACGACTGTTGCTTCCAAGCTGAGGAATTGACAAACCTCAAACAGATTGAAGTTTCAATTTACTAGCTTCCAGGAAAACATGTTCAATTTATTTCAATTGAAATCATTGAATGTTGGCACATGTTGACTATTGTTTGTGATGCTATCCAATTGAATTTATTAAGCTAAGTGACGTGTTGATTTGCTCCTTGGTTGGCTTGGTCGGGCTGTCATTGTCCTTGTTGTGGCCAGTTCGCAGCAATCTGTAATGGACTCCCTTCAGTGGCAAAGTGCTGTCAATGACAGCCAGCCAAGCTGTGTAGCAACTGGGCTGCTCAGCGTTGCCATGCAAATTGCCCAACGAGAGATTCAGATGGAATGGTCGCAGCTCAATGTTGAACTGCAACATTTTGTCTTCGATCTTCCTGCCAACAGACCCCTGTGAAGGGTGTGCTTCAGCTGCTAAAAGAGACAGATTCAGTCGCTCAAAGCAACAAGTGGCAGCAATTAATTGCAGTCCTCCAGTCAGATCGCAAACTGGCGCCTGGCTGGGAGCTTGACAGCAAAGGTGCAAGGATGATGCCAACGGATCCTTAGCCGAAGTATCATTGGAACTTAAAATCCAGTTTGCAGACTGTCAGTGTCTTGGACACAAAATTGTATTTATTCAATTTTTACTTGATTCTTTGACTTTCAGATAAGGTGCGCTGTGGATTTTTGGACAGGATGTGACTCATCCATTGGGCGTGAGCATTCACGTCAGGCTGATTGAAGGCCCCCAACTTTGTATAGTCAGTCCAAGCAACAATGTGCAATTCCTCAGCCTGTACCTGAGATATGTAAATTGAATCAAAGTTGCTGGGAATGGACTTGGCTTGTGACAGCAATGGACATTTTGAACCAAAGATACCTGAGCTTCCAAAGCCACCTTTCGGAGAAAGTTGTCCGAAGGGGGCATCATGGCCAAGTCTGTCACAAGTCCCATGAAGCACTTCTTCTCCAAAAACTTGCCAATCAGCCTTAAAAAACACACACATGTAAGACTCCGAGAATGAAAATTGTATGGCGAAGGGTGGCATCAGAATCACAAACTCTGGAGTCCAGAAGAAAGTCACAAAGTCACAAAATCATGAAGTCCACTGAAGTCACAAATCACAAAATCAAAAACACCAGGTCACAAAGTCAACGAATGACGAAATCATGTCTTCATAAAACATCACTGACTAGATCACAAGGTCACAGTTTGGAATGTTTTTGCAGCTCCAAGTAACTCATCACCTTTTGTGTGTTGTTCCTTCATGTGCTGCACTGAGACCACATGCATCATGGATGCTCGTTTTGACTTCTTCGCCAAGTATTTGCACCATTCAGTCTCATCTTTCCTCAGCAGTCAGTCTATGGTTCATCATAATCATCAAAGCTACTCAAATGTGAGATTGTGCAGAGAAAACAATAGCATGGCACAGGTTTTAAAGCTGAATCAAGAATCGCAAGTTTGCTCTTGATCATGGCATATTCGGCAGCTTCAACCTCCGCCTCATACTCCTCAATGCTGCGGCTCTCACCATCATGATCCCCATCCACTGCAGATGATGGGTCAGACTTCAGGACCAAGTCATTCCACAAGCAAAGGTTCTGGAGCTTCCATTCAGGGGAGGCGATGTTGATCGAAGCCATGATCTCGTCGAAGTAATCCCTGAGTCCCACACAGGCAACACAACAAGGAAAGTAAGGAGAAACATCTAACACATGACAAATCTCAATTGACAAAAAATGACAAAGGTTGAAATCATTTTCAACAAAAGATTTGTCACATGTCGAGTCACAAAGCCATGAAAGCCTTGTTCAGATTCTCCATGCAGTTGGCTTGTTTGGCACTCAACAAGTCTGCGCTTTGGATGGCACTTGCATAGACACAGCTGAATGAAACATAGTTGTCCCACTCAGTACCTGCCAAACGGCAACGGCCACGCTGGTGGGGTCGAACTTTGTTCTTGGTGATCTTCTCATGGAACTGGGCAAAGACAAGTTGCATGAAGAGCGCCTGGGCCTGAGGTGTCACCGTCAAGACTTGCTTCCAACTGTCAGGGCATCCCTTGACCACAGCCCCCAGTAACCATCTCGGCCGCCTCATCAATTCCGCATTCAATGCAGATTGGCTCCATTTGTTCTTATGCAAGTGCTCCCTCATCAATGCACGTGTCTCCGTTGCAGTGCCGCAGATGACATTGAGTATGGACTGGATCCGGGTTTCATCCAATGACCATTTGGCGTTGAACCCCGGCGAAGATTCATACTCCTCGATCACCTTGCGAAGCCTCTGCTCCGTGTTGAGCTCTTTGGCATGATCTCCAGCAGTTGAACGGATCTCCATGACACCGCTGAACCTCAACGCTTGCTGCAGAACGTTGGGAGGTTGGCGCTCAGCACCACGGTGCGAGAGCACCATGTTCATCCAAGAGCATTGAACTTCATCAAGGTTCAGACGAACCTTACATTTGACAAGGATTGAAACGGATTGAACAGCACATGGCTGAACTCCAAAATAATTTGTAGATGTCTCTGGAATAAATCAAAACATATTTTTCTGCGAGTACATTTATTTACATAATAACGTATAATATATATATATATTATATATATATGGGTGAATGGTGTTTTGAGTCAGGGTGCATGTATATCAGTCATTCTCATAGGAATATATGTTCAAAACGTCAATGCATACAATATAAAATGTCTGTATAATAGATGTTTGATGTATGTAAGTAAGAAAGTATGTTATGTATGTATGTATGTATGTATGTATGTATGTATGTATGTATGTAAGTATGTATGTATGTATGTATGTATGTATTTGTGTATGTATGTATGTATGTATGTATGTATGTATGTATGTATGTATGTGTGTATGTATGCCATGTCATGTATGCCATGTCATGTTATGTCATGTCATGGCATGGCATGGCATGTATGTATGTCCCAGGTAAGTATGTAATTTGTATGAAGTAAATCTGCGTGTGATTGATCATATGTGCATTTCTATAACAATTCTGTTTGTGCCAATTGCTGCCAAAAATCATGGACAGGAACGAGCCAGGCTCTGTCCAAAAAGGCATAGAATGGCTTCAGCACTTCCAGCCCATCAGGGTTCGAGAAGTCTACATCAGACACCGACAACAGGGTGAACAGGATGGCTTGAATCTTGGTATAGCCCTTGACAATCTTGAGGCTCAGCTCAGTGACATTAAGCGAATGCCCTGCCACAGTCATGTCAAAAACATGTGTTGGAGACATTCTGTCACAATCACCATGTAATTTTCAAAAACATCGACACTGAAGCAAGTCCAAATTTCCAGGCAATCATTGTCACAATTGACACACATGATGTTGAAAAAATCCAAGCCAAACAAAAGTCTGTCGTTCCAAAGTCATGCCTGGGGCGACCGCAGCCTCAGTTTGGAAACAATCTTATTCCATGACAAGAGGTCTTGGAAACAGGTTTTCAAGATGTTTTGCTTGAGAACTGATTTTTTTTGATCTGTGGATTCGATCAAAACTCACACAAATCCCAACAGTCAAGACCACAGTTAGGCCCCTGACACAAACGTCAATCGGCTCCCTCGCGAGCTCAATCCCACCAAAGGTCATTCCTTCCCAAACAGTCAGCCAATCTTCAAGACATGGCAAGCCATCACTTGGCTCAGCTTGCCTTTGCTTTATCGACAACCATGTGCTTTCAGCAAGTAAGAGCAAAAAATCAAACAGTCTCACAGTTTTAGATCAGCTATGGTGCGACAGGCAGGTGATGGGCACCTTGACGATATCACCATCGCTTGAGGCATCAAGCACCTGACATTGATTGAACATATGTGACTTGAACCAGTAGCAACAAAACCTGACATCCTTAAACTTTGGCCAAAGAAAGAAATGAAAATGAAACCTTTGTGTGTGTGCAAGCTCTTATATTCTCCCTTGTTTTGACATCATGACATCCAACATGCAAGACAAGAAACTGTGGATGCGACATCTTTGAAATTCAACGTTACACCCATGGCAGCTCGGTGTTTGCAGTAGTCCTCATACCATGACTGAAGGCTCTTGGCATTCATCACATTGACACCTTCGTTGTCTCCGGCAAGTTGGTCCAAAATGGCTTGCCCTGGATGATACAGTTTCTGTCCAACTTTCCAGTCGCCCTTGTATGAGTTGACGCAACTCAAAATCTCCTGGGCAGGGCCAGATTGAAAAGTGATGACAAAATCAAAATATCAAAGATAGTTCACTGCTCATACTGGTTTCACCCAGCCCAACTGATGACAAAATATCAAAGATAGTTCAATGCTGGGACATTCTGATTTTTACCCGTCCCCAATCGATAACAAAAAATCAAAGATAGTTCAATGCTAATGCTGGGACATACTGGTTTTCACCGGCCCAACCTTCATCAGGGTCAGGTCGCCTTCCATCTTTTTCAAGCTCCTCTCGTAAGATGTGCAAAGCACCTTAGATGGGGAAGCTTCGGTCTCATCGCCCTGCTTCTTGGTTTTGGCGGCCCAAGTCGAAATAGCCATGGCTTCAATGGCCAATTTCCTGACACTGAGCCCAAATCTGACTCCCAAAGCACAAGTTTCGTATGCGAACTGACTCCCAAAGCCTGTGGACTACATTGAAATTTTTTCCAACTTCCAACTTCAAAGTCAATGTAGTAGGGGCCTCCGGCTACATTGATCCACTTGTTACGCATGGCCCAGGCATTGAAATTGAAATCAACTTCACATTTTGAAATCAATGCGCCAACCCTACGAGACCTAAGGATCAATGTAGCCGGAGCCTCCGGCTACATTGAAATTTTTTTCAACTTCCAACTTCAAAGTCAATGTAGTCCACAGGTCTCTGAAACCCTCTGAAGCTGGACCCGGCTGGATGAAACCCTGAAGCTGGACCCGCTGGACATCTTTGTCAGGACATCTCAAGATCCCCAAAGTCAATGTAGTAGGAGCCTCCGGCTACATCGATTTTGTTGGTCACGACCCCCTGACTACATCGATTTTGTTGGTCAGGACCCCCTGACTACATCGATTTTGGTGATCATGGCCCCCTGACTACATCGATTTTGGTGGTCAGGACCCCCTGACTACATTGATTTTGGTGGTCATGACCCCCTGACTACATCGATTTTGGTGATTTTGGTGTTCATGAACCCCTGACTACATCGATTTTGGTGGTCAGGACCCCCTGACTACATCGATTTTGGTGATCATGGCCCCCTGACTACATCGATTTTGGTGATTTTGGTGTTCATGAACCCCTGACTACATCGATTTTGGTGGTCAGGACCCCCTGGCTACATCGATTTTGGTGGTCATGGCCCCCTGACTACATCGATTTTGGTGATCATAGCCCTGTTTGTTGTTGATTTTAACTCCTGACCCCCACAAACCTTGACTACTTGCATTTGTTATCACCTTAACAATCAATCTATTGCTTTTCAATTCTTTGACTTGCTTTTTGCTGACTATGACTATGATGATCTCATGCATAGTAGTCCCAAGCCAATCCCAACCCAAGCAATCCCAAGCTTTTTCCTCCATCATCTCCGTGCCCACACCGCTCGCAGTGGTTGCGATGGGGCCAGAGTATCCAGGACAACCTTGTGTAGGTTGAACCGTGGTTCTCCATCAAATCTGACTACATCAGACCTAAGCCACGGCAACTCCTCCAACTCTCCATTCTCATAGAAGTAGTTGGAGATCAACCTCCGCAGGTACAAAGCTGCTGGCTTGCACGTGTCCCCATAGAAGTGCTCCACAGTGTCTGCGAGCTTCTTCCACTCCTTGAGGACTTTGTCACTGACAGTTCTCAATGTGTGTTTCTCTGTTGGGCAATTCGGGATTTGACTCGCTTGAAGTCGGGTCATCACCAACAGCGGAGGTTGATTGAGGTTTCCATCTGAAATGAACCTCTTCACCAGGCAACACACATCGTCCAGCTGGGTCGGATTCCGGTTGGACCCTCGATCAAGTTGCAGCTGGAGAGGAGCAGGAAGGTCTGAAGCAAGCCAGGGAAGCTGAATATCCAGCTGAAGTTGACAAGTTGAAAGTTGACAAGTTGACAGTGGTCAATCAGTCACAAAATATTGACAGTTGACACCTTTAAGATGAAAACGTATGAGCACAAATCATTCCAGCACAAATCATTCCTGCTTTTTGTTTTTCAGAACATATCAACATATAGCAACTACAACATACCAGACAGCACGACTGTTTCCAGAACCGGCCTCTGAATTGAACTGCCATGAAGAAATGATTCGCGCTCGAATCTTCCAGCAGACCACCTTCAAGACTCACTCCACATCGGTCGAAGACATCTCTCCAGGCGTGGAAAGCCTGGACAGATCATGGGTCATGGCAGGGCACAGACACTTGAAACAACATGCAAGAATCTTGAAGCCTGGCAACGTTCAGTTTCCTGACTCTGATCTCAGTGTTGATGCCAACCCATTCTCTGAGCCCTGGTTTGCTGCACTCCTCTTTGAGAATGGACTTCATGTCCTGAGAAGGAAGGGTCTTTGAGCTGAGTTATTTGTCATTCTTTTGAGCTGAGTTATTTTTCATTCTTTTACGTTGCAAGTCAAAAAGCTCAGGCTGTCCTCATCGGTCAGCATGCGATCTGAGTTGCCCAAGCGTCTGCTCAATATTCCCCATAACTGATCTGCCAAGTCAAGTCAGGAATCACACTTGGCAAATAAAATCAAGTCAGAAATATTCAGAAATCACACTTGGCAAACTCGAAGCATATGCAAGTTGTGAGAGCTCAAACCAACTAGTTTCGAGAACAACCAGCCTATACGATCATGGGTGTGGGATTTTCTGAGCATCATAAGCGTTGTGCTCAGGAATCGCCCACGCAAGCATTGCAAATGCAGCCACGAAAGGCAAAAACGATTCTTTGCCTCTCGTACTGTATTATCAGCCTTGGGTGTGAAATATATTTTCCGTCCACGTTCCAGAAGTGCATTGTCACATGCAATTTTCAATGCGTTGCAGCTTTAAGCCAAGCTGCAACCACCAATAGATGTTTGGGAGCTGGGATCCCATTTTCAGCACAAATGTCAAGTGCCTCAAATGCATCCAAATCAGAAACTGAAGCATCCAAATCAGAATCCAAATGATGGCTACTAATCAGCATCCAAATCAGAAACTGAAGCATGTGGACCATATGCCAGAAGTCAAGTCACACGTTGGATGGAAATTGCCAAGATTTCAATGATGGAGGAAGAATCGTGCTTGGCCGTTTCATCCATGATGTGCAAGTCCAAGGTGTAGCCGAAAACCCAGCACCCATGCAACTTCATGCGTGGTTTCTGCAGCTTGCTCCTGGCGCTTGCTACCATGGGATCTGAGTGAATCAAAAATCTTGAGATCAAAGTGAATCAAAGTGAATCAAAGTGAATCAAAGTGAATCAAAGTCTTGAGATCAAAGTGAATCAAAGTGAATCAAAGTGAATCAAAGTGAATCAAAGTGAATCAAAGTGAATCAAAGTGAATCAAAGTGAATCAAAGTGAATCAAAGTCTTGAGATCTGAGTCACAGACGTTGCGCTGGCTGTGCGAAGTCCACGACATCGAGGGATAGCAAATTTTGCCTGTTCCATGGCATCAAGCCAGCACACAAGCATTTCACCATCCCAAGTGTTTCCAACATCGCACAGCTGCCATGCCAGACTGCGATCTTCGTACTGAGATTGCAGATGGGCCCTGTAGGCAGTAGCGGCCCCAAGTTTCTCCTCCAACGGGACCAGCTTGTCATGAAGCTGACTCTTCACCTGCTCGCAGACATCACACACCGTAAACCTTATTCACACAATCAATCATGCTGTTTTTTGACATGAGCTTAAGATACCAAAAGTTTCACATGACAGCTCAAGTCAATCAAACTTGAAATTGGTCCAAGGAACTCAGTTTTGTGCCTAAATCCAAGCACATCTTTCCAATCCTTGTTGTAGACCCGGAGGAATGTACTCCACCTTGATGCCATGATGATGCACAGCAGACAACCAAACTTGCAGAAATCTCGATGCTATCTTAGACAAGCAAACTTGCAGACTCAACCAAGACAAAATCCAAGCAACGATGCTACCGTAGATGAACTCATCGATTGGACCACTTGGTAGTGATCATACAGTTCAAAGAGATTCCCAGGAGGGAGCCAGCGTTTTACCAAACACTCACTGTGCAAGCAAGAGTTGTGAATAGCAGAATCTGACGACTTATCCAGCCATTCCAAGAGCGCAGAATCATCCTCATCCTCTGACTCTGGAATTGCAAAACTGTCACTATCTTCATCATTTCCCTGGATGGTTGTTGCCTTGTGCGGAACCTTCTTGGCACGCCCGCGACGTATGAACTTGTCCGGCATGGGCTCGGCCAACTTCATGTAAGTCCTGTGAAAGAAAGACCTGACTGAGTCGGCCTGTTCACTCGACGCCTTCTCTTGAAGGCCACATCTCAAATCGGGTGTGCATGCTTGTGTTTTTGACAAACGTCCGGTACCAATGCCAAGAATCTTGGCTAGGCAAGCTCCTTAGAATCTCCAAAGCTGAGTGACCGTAAAGAAAATGTGTGAAGACTGAAGCAGGCTTCACATTCCACTTTTGATAATCCAAGTATCCAGTTTTCATCTCCTTGCCAATCAAAGTCCAGCTTTCAACTTTGCCAGGGCCATCAAAGCCCAGCGACAACTCAGCAACAGCTACAGTTACAAACATCAGCTTGAAACAGTTTTACATTGAGCAGGTCAGTCAGCTTGAAAGAACCCTGCAGCATGACATTGACTTGAACACTGTGACACTTGAGCTTGGCACCACATGGTCCTGGTCTGCCTTCTTAAGGCCCCAGAAATCGTTCAAGAACGCAAGTAACTCCTTCGAGTTGAATTGACTGAAGCATTTTGTAGCAGCACCTGCCGGAAAACCATGCATGATTCAAAAGAACATAATGATTGAGAAACAAGTGGACATGACATCCATGAAAATCAAACATTCTGACATTGAGTCAAGGCACACTGACATTTCTCGGACATGAGTGTGCGGACCCTTTCAACATTAGCACCATTGGCTGACATGATGCCAGAAGGTCTCGGCTCTTTGGCAGATGCAGTACGTTTGCTGTTGTCATAGGCCCTCTTTTGTGCCTTTTCATTTTTCTCCTCTAAACATTTTTTTGACCAAGCAGTTGACTTCGCAAATTGAGTCAGTTCAGACCATCCAAGAGAAAAACGGGAGGGCGACAACTGGCTCGACTGTGCAGCCTCTTCTCGCTCACTTCCCGAAGACTCTTCAACTGCAAAAGGTTTCTGTGAAGAAGAAGTTGACCCTTTTCCTTTGGAAAGTGTAGGCCTCTCCTCCGGCTTCAGCAAAGATTCGCCCTCGGCATGTTCAACACCAAAGGGTTTTAAGGAACGTGATTCAACTCTACGAACCTTTCTATGTCTCTCCTCCCCTTCCTGCTGGAAAGGAGGCATTGCTTGAACCAAACATAGCATCATCCATGTGATGTGAGATTGACATCAGACTGACAACTGACTGTGTCTGAATTGTCATCGTTCGATTTACTTCTGACTATTGGTGATTGACATGTGCCTGCTGACCTCTGACAGATCAAAGAAGTTGAAGAGTTTGCAGAATGCAGGCCCAAAATCACATAAGTTTCTTTAACTGTTTGAAAGTTTGACCCAGTTGATCTCCCAAAATCACACAAGCTTTTTTTTGACTGTTTGACGCAGTTGATCTCAATTGACCGGTTCTCTCAATTGACCGGTTTCAATGCAATCACAGCAAGTAGAGTGGCAAATGCCACACAAGGCAAACTCATTCCATTGCCAACGCAAGAAAACAGCTTCTTCTCATCCACATTGTCCAGACACGGCGGATCCTCAATCAGCACTGCAAGGCAGAAATTCCAATCAAATTGTGGTTGTCAAAGAAACATTGAGGAGTATTGACTGCAATTTGGGGCGCAAACCACTTTGGCAGCAGCACTTGCACGTGGGCACATCGGAAAGCCCAAGGAAAGAAGACATTCCTGTACTGTGACCAAGCGCTTCTCTTCTTCTGACCTCACCATGACAACACTTAGATATGTGACAAAAACAAGTCTTGCTTTGACTTTTGACAATTTGACAGTCATTTGAATTGTGATTGTGCTTTCTAGGCCCAGTACCAAAGGTCGACGCTCCGTGTCAAAGTGGGCCAGAGAGAGTCTTTGGTGTCTGTGCGGGGTCGAACCTGTGGATTTTGGCTCAGGGAATACATCTTCTTGCCTGCGAATTTCAGCCTGTAGCGCTCGAGGTACAGCTTTTGATTCCTTCAAAGTGGAAATGAAAATCTTGAACTAACCTCCAAAGTGGAAATGAAAATATTTAAGCTGACATTTGAATTGTCAAGGCAAACATTTGAACCCAGCCTTGTCAGATCTTTTTCCCGAGTCACAACCGAATCACGGCTGATCAAAAGGCTGGAAGCATTCAGCTTGGGTTGCAGCGTAGCAGGAAACAGGGTCATATCCACGATTTCCTGAAAGGAAAAGGCCTTGGCAAACGAATGTATTGATCAAACAGCAGCTTTATTCATCAAACAACAGTTTTATTCAGGCAGTTGTACTGAGATAGGGACTAGATCCCAAGTCAAGCGTTTTTCATCCCAAGTGATTCGGTATGTCCTGCTTCTTTTGCACGGGAATCCAAACATCTCTGGCGTCAGCCTTCAGCCAGAAAGTCACACAAAGGCCAAACAAACAGTCAGTGAACAATTCAAGTTTCAGGTTTGGCAAAGTGCCATGCAAACACTCAACCATGGCCTGGCTTTTTGCATTTTCTGCGAAGTCTTGGAGAGCATATCCTGTCAGACAGTAGAGCAAGAAGCAGTCAGTTCCATCAGCAGAATACATGGCATAGTGCCTCATCATATCCGTCCACATTCTCATGAACGTTTGCAGCCATCAACTCCATCGCTTTTGTTGCCACTGCGTGAGGCTGACTCTGGCTGACATTGCCAAAGCCTTCCTTTTTGCCCATCCTAAATCGCAATTGTCAATGTGAAGTCAAGAAAGAAAGTCAAGTCAATGTGAATGTCCATGTGAAATCACATGTTGTCGATAATTAAGTATCCAAGTTTCGTGGAAAAGAGCTGGCATGGAGCACACAAGATGCCAAGGCCATCAGTTTGAAAGTTACTTGGGCAATCTCGCTGGTGCCGGGCACAAAAGCTGCTGCTTTTGAACTTAACCTCCTTGGGCTTCATGAGTCTGTTTGATGGAACAGTGTTGCTGATCATGCTGAGGATGTCACCG
This sequence comes from Symbiodinium sp. clade C Y103, assembly GCA_003297045.1. Taxonomy (NCBI): domain Eukaryota; class Dinophyceae; order Suessiales; family Symbiodiniaceae; genus Cladocopium; species Cladocopium sp. clade C. The sequence continues at coordinate 35,422 of BGPT01003127.1, read as the reverse complement.
AAGAGGCAATGCGACTCGAACCAATGCATGATCAGCTTTTGACACCCCTTGTCCTTCTCAGCCTAAATCAAACTCTCTTCAATTCTTGCACACATGACAATGGAACCAATCAAGCTTCAAACCAAACTGTGCCATTTGCTTTGATCTGTGTTTGTTCTAAGACCCTGGCAGAGAAATCAAAGTACAGCCCAGTGCGAAATCCCCAAAGCTCCAAACAGGCAGCATCCACAAACTGCCATGCGTGTTTCACGCATTCCATGCCAGAAAACAAACTGTAGACAGGGCGTTTCGCTTTCAGTCTGGTCTGGACAAGATCTGCACCCAATAGATCTGCCAAACGTGCCAAAACCATGAAAGCCCATTGCCTCAGGGTTCCAAGGAAGCAAGCTAAATAGAAATTCACCACAGTCAGCAAGGGGTGTGATAGTGAAAGCATTAAGTGAAGGCACATAAGTTCAACAATGGTTTCCGGCTGCTTCCAAGGTGTCATCCTCAGAGCAAGCTCGCACATCACTCATTGCCAAGATTTGCCAGGTCTAATCCAAAGAGTTCTCAATGACTGGAAGTGTGAGCTGGCTTGCAACCAAAAGTCCATACAGGCTCTGACTTTGACTTGACAGCTGGCTGCGCCTTTTGCTTTGGCGAAGGCTTTTTCGAGGCTGGCCGTTTAAGAACACGACGACTTGGGCCACCACCTTTCCTGGAGTTCATCAACCTGAGCAAACCATGTCATCATTTAGACCAAAGAAGGCACAATCAGTATCATACTATTATGGAAATTGCCCTTTCAAAACTAAACTCACACTCCAAGGAACTGGGCCAAAGTCTTGCCCTTCCCCATGATGACTATCTGACTATCTGGCTGACTGACAGCTGAAACGGCTGAAATGAATCATAAATCACCTGTTGAACTCACAGAATCACAGGCAAAGTCAATGAGCTTGTGACTGCATGCAAAAAGTCATGAAGACTTTGACTTTGAATTGAATTTGACTTTGAACGCATCAAATGATTCAGCATGTCCTGGTTTGAGCTTGAAGGCGGCATGCGACCTCAAAATCATCATGTTCATATTCATTATCAATTTCTCAGGGGGAGAGTGAAAAGGTCACATGTCACAAATGTGAACAATTGACGAGTGACATTCAGAAGTCAGAAGTGTACTGAGTAGGGAGCAGGAACAGCCGCTCAAGCCACCTGCCACAACAAGATGCAAGCACAGATCACTTTGCCAAGAAATTTCAATTGATGACCAAGAGATTTCAAGTTCAAACCACAGATGACTCTGACTTCAGTGCACAGCGCGGCCATTTTTTTTAAATCATACTCCTGTAAGTCTCAGAGACCTGTTGTCTCACGTGAAGGCAGCAGGCAAACCTTTGGTCTTCCCTCGCCCACGTCCTCTCCCACGACCACGTGGCTGCTTTGCACCACCATGCCTTACCAGGCTGGCACCGCTCGGCACCGGTGGAGGTGGCGGTGGGAGGATCCTACGGCTCGAAGATGATCCACCGGTGGAGGTGGCAGCAGGCAGTCGACCTTCTCGACCCAGGTTTCGAATGCACGTGTGCAAGAAGCCGTTGATGCCTGGGCAGATTCTTTTAAGTGAACATGATCAATCAATTCAATCCTCCACTCAGTGATCATTTGGTCAATCAATATTCGAATCAATGATGATCAATCATGTTCAATCTAGTCCGAGATGCTTGTGTACTTGTCAGGCTCCCGAAGATAGTGCAAGATTCGTCGCCTGAGAAGTTTTTCAGGCTCCAATCAGATTTGCAGATGACAAGAAATCACAGATGGAGACAAGGAACGCCAGCCACATCTGATTTGCAGGAGGCAGGGCCAGGTATTCCTCTCGGGCTTCCCCTTGGATCCCTGCATCATTGAGCAGCTCCAGCCTAAGATGTCAAACGGAGCAAGCATTAAGAACACCTCAAAAATGAAAGACAAATCTGAAATCAAGCAGCAACAATGACATCAAACAACAACAGACATGAGCAAATCCTGAAATCAAATCAAATAACATGACAGGATCTTTCTTGAAACTGACATCGGTGTAGATTGGTGGTCCAATGTCTTCCTCTTCCTCAACTTCGACCACGCTCTGCTCCTCCTCTTCCTCTTCCTGCTCCTCCTTCACCTCCGGGGCCTGCTCATCATCGGAAACGGTCTCAGGCACCACTGAGATTGACCTCACTTGGTGGCAAAGGATATTAAATATAGCAGAGTGTTGAAGCTTCAGACTTCTGCAGCGTGTTTAAAAATACTGCCATGGGACAACTCCACATCAGGAAAATTCGCCCTGAAGTCCTGCATTGTGGCATCGATGCAGTCCTCATAGTCCAAGAGATCCATGCACCAGTTGAAATTCTTGCTCAGCCCAACAGCGCATGTCTTCCTTGTGCTGCGTGGCAGTAAAGTCTGACATGGTGAAAGTCATGGCATGGGATGAGTTGTCAACACAGTCTGAAAGTCATGACATGATGACATGTGGAAAGCCATGACATGCCAAACAATATTTGCAAGACAAAGATCCTGTCGAGCAAACCATGGACAAAATCATCCACAATCTGGATGTCCTGCTCCCAATTCTTGCTCAACCCGATTGTCGTCGAGAGAACTTCGACTCCAACCTCCTCAATCCAAAAGATGTCAACGAAGAAACTGGTGACTGAAATCAACACCGCAATCAAGAAAATCAGAACCAATGAAGTTGAAAATCAAACACAGGTCTCCTCCAGCAGCCCATGAACCAGAGCAACCATAACAGGGGTTCTGTGCCACCCTGCTGTGCAGTTGATGTACAGGACGTGGCACGGGTTGGCCAATATGTGTAGCAACACAGTCAAGAAGTTGTCGTGTTCCATTACCTGGGAGAATCATGGAACAAAACAATGGGCAAAACATTGCAAAACTGTTTTTGCATGTATCGATTGTTTTTTTGCATGCATTGTTTGCTGACAAAATGCTTGCTGTCTCACCCGTGAATGTAACCCAGGTTCCTTCTCCTTCTCTTGTGCCCCTTGGTCCCACCACTGGTTCCTTAGTTTCAAGTTGGATCATTGCCAAGCATGTCAGTCAATGCAATCCAGATCAACTTGTGAAACCAAGAGTCTCAAGCAAAGCCGTCAGGTTGTGGCACTGGCTCTTAGTTCCATGGGGCAGATGAAAGAGGAGCTCGATCGGCGAATGCACTATCACATCTCCTTGCTCTCTTCGTAGCCGGCATGCCTGAGCAAGAGCTCAGCTGGCTTAAAAAAATGAAAGTTCATAAAGGACATAAATAGACATGCAAGACATAGAAAAATCACAGCCAAGTACAGCTGAGATGCTGGAGGTTTCTGTTTTCCTTTCCCTTTTGGGTGTTTCTTCTTCGTCCCCCACCCCACTATGACCACCCGATTTGGCCACGCATCGGATGAAAGTCCAATGGAGCCATGCTTCTGGATCGCGCCTGCCATCACTTTCCAAGCGTTCCTTCCTGGGGAGTAATGGAAAATTATGATTGGACATTCCGGGGGAGTGATGGAAAATGATGTTTGGATATTGTATTCAACTAAGAAATGGAGAACAGGGATGTCAATGTTGAAATGCTTGAATCACACATGCAGCAAAGTGACGCTGCGAAAGCCCCTTCAGGATTGATTTTCCACCTCAAGTGGATGAACAATGCATGTCGTAACATCATGGAATGCATGCAGACTGACAACATTCTGACATCTGACATTCTGACATTCCCACATTCGATTATGCCAAGGCGCAGGAAGTAAAGGGTCTGCTGCGAGGATCGGGGCAACGAACTTGCAAGAGGTTGCAGCTCTTCAGGCAGCAGCACAGACGCCGCAGATGGCTGACTCATCCAAGCGTCGAAGAGGATGATCGGTTTAAAATGAGTTGACATGCATTGACATACCCTAGCCAAAATCTGCTTTGGAATACTCATCAAAATCACCTTCAAGATATGGCATGAACATCAAAATCACCTTGTTCACATGGTCATTGACATTGACAGTCAGTGCAACACATGTTGTTGCATACTGCATTGAGCCAGGCAATCAAAAAGTTAATGACAATCAACCACAATCACTGACAAGAAAGTCAATGACAGTCAGAAAGTCAATGACAATGAAGTCTCACCCACACTTGAAAACCTGCCAGTGTCACCTCCCCGGAACTCCGTCGCAAAGTGGGAATGATTCCAGCCTCATAGGCGTCGTGAAATCAAATGAGTTTTCAGAGTCAAGTGGACCAAGTTTGACTGATGCATGTGGAAGGAGTTTGAAATGAAAGACAAAGAAATCAACACAATCCAACCCACAAAATTACCCTGGCAAAGTTCAGAATTTCCAAGGTGCAAGAATGTGACTCTGTCAACATCAAACTGCAACACGTCTGAGACCACGGCCAAGATGTCAAGCAGGTTGTTGGTAACGTCGATGGTTGACATTCTGACTATCAAAGCAAAGATAAGTTGACACTGACGATGATTTACATAATATATACTCTGAGTTATACTCTAACAGTTCACTGTTGATTGTGGAAATGATGACATCAAATCATGAGTTCACAAAGAACAAGTTTTGCAACTTTCAACACCAAGAAAATTTGTGAAAAAACACACAAAAAACGAAAGCCGCTCAATCCAGGAAAGAGAAAAGAAAAAAGTAAAACACATCAATGTTCCATTTTTCTTTAATTTTAGTAGGGACTGTAGAGGTCTAGTTTGGGGCCTGTAGAAATCAGTTTGCAAAAAAATAAGCCCAATACTGTGCCTGATACCAAATATCTGTTCACCAGCCAAATACTGCACCTTCCATTTTTTTGAATCGCTTGAGCCAAGCCTCAACCAAGTACTGTGCCTGCCATCCAAACACATATTGCCATTGCCAAGCACTCTGTGCCTGTTGGTCACTGTGGTTTGTTATTCTTGGAGAGATCAACCATCTTCAACCCAAATAGATCGAATGTAAACCCAAATGTGGTGAATGTTACATTACTACTACTACCACTACTACTACAACTACTACTACTACTCCTACTCCTACTCCTACTCCTACTCCTACTACTACTCCTACTCCTACTCCTACTCCTACTACTCCTACTACTCCCCCTACTACTACTACTACTACTACTACTACTACTACTACTACTACTACTACTCCTACTCCTACTCCTACTCCTACTCCTACTCCTACTCCTACTACTACTANACTACTACTACTACTACTACTACTACTACTACTACTACTACTCCTACTCCTACTCCTACTCCTACTCCTACTCCTACTCCTACTACTACTACTACTACTCCTATTCCTCCTACTACTACTACTACTCCTACTCCTACTCCGGCTCCTTCTCCTAGTCCTACTCCTACTCCTTCTACTACTACTACTACTACTTCTACTACTACTACTACTACTACTACTACTACTACCACTACTACTACTCTATTCCTACTCCTACTCCTACTCCTACTCCTACTGCTACTGCTACTGCTACTGCTACTCCTATTCCTACTCCTACTTGGGAGGCCATGTTTGAAAGCACACATGATGCAAGGTTGCAATGGTTAATTTGTGATCCTATGCACAGAGTTTTGGCGCTTAAAAGGAACTTCGCTGGACTTGGATCCGAGACCACAGACTGAACATGTAAACCTCCTGGCATCATTGAAAAATGTAACGAAAACACGTATCCGTATCACCAAAATCCCTGCGCACGTTTCGGAATTCAGCCGGCTGCCGGTGTGTTTTGTGGATGTCCTTGTTGCAAATCCTTGTAGTGGCTACGTTTCAGCTTTAGATTTCCTCCTGCGCGGATTTTTGCTTTGCTTGGCTTGCTCCGGCTTGGTACACCTTCGGTTGAGTCCCAGCTCTAGATTCTCCTTTGTATATTCTTTGGTTTGTTCTATGTAAATCTCCTAGCTTTACCTTGGTTTATATAAAGTTTGAGTTTGTGCTATCGGCTCCGTATATTGAGCACGTTCTAAAGGTTTCATAGATTAGCTTGCGCACTATCTTTCCATTGTTCCGTCTTCTCCTAGATCTCCTGGCTTAGCTTGTGTTAGAATTTGTCTTCTTCTTTAGCTTCAGCTACTTGACCCCTAACTTTAGTTTGTTCTAATTTTACCCGCAGCACGTACGCGCCGCCCACCAGGTACTTCACTATATTCGCATATATACGTTTTCATATGGTTTTTTCAAAGTTTCTTTAGGGTTCACTTAGGGTTTCTTTAGGGTTAATTTAGGGGTTTTCCTAGGGTTTTCTAGGTGTTCTTTAGGGTTTATGTAAAAAGTGTTGAAAACAGTGATTGTGGTACAGCCGAAACCCCGCAGAAATTAAACCATATCAAGTTAAATCATCTCAACATAGTGGAAGGCCACAAAGTACTGCAAGGGTCAGCAAAAATGCGGTCCCCGACAATCATCCCGGAAGACGTGCCGGCATAGCATAAGTGCTGGCCGGGACTCTAGATTGGCTTCTACTTCCAGCTACTGCTATAGCTTTATCTTGTTCTAGCTTTCGATTGTATTCTAGTTGGGGCCATACCAATGGTTTGATCTTGCTCCAGCTTCAGATTGAATTCTAGTGATAGCTGTAGCTATGGCTGGGTCTTTACTTCCAAATCTCCTCCTGGACGGATTTTTGCTCCGGCTGCCTCCTCCCGCGCTTCATCATCCTCTTATATCCTCTTCATCATCCTTCATCCTCTTCATCCCCCCTCGTCCTTGTCATCCTCTTCTCTCTGTTCCTTCTCTTCCTGATCTCTCTCCTTAATGCTTTACTGCATGCTCAAGGCAAAAGCGAGCTACAACACACAGTTTTTGCGCAAACCAATTCTACATCATTTGCCTTTCACGTGAGGTCTTACACCAACCAGCGTTTGAAGACACTGCCTTTTGCACAAGCTAGTTATTACGCAAGCCAGCTTGTATACATCTTTTTGCACACAAACATCTATTATGCCAACTATACCTTGCACACAACCTCGTGTTTTGCGTAATCTAGCTTTACATACAACCTTTGCCACCAACTAGCGTTTGCACAAACAAACTGTTTGCACATAGTAGCTCTTACACAACCTGGCTTTCACACAAAAAAAAGTCGCCTGCACCGAGGGTGCCCAGGCTTTTTTTCGTATTTTGTGCGCACGCAATAACCGGAAGCAATTGCAATAGCTATAAAGCTTTAGATTGGGAGAGGGGGGCCTTTATTGCTCTAGAATCGTGTGTTTTTCAACTTTTTTCCCGAGAGCGTCTGAGCGAAGGGTTCTTCTAACAGTGAAGGTCTGTCATACATTTTCACATCTTCACATCTTCACATCCTCACATCTTCACACCTTCACATCTTCACATCTTTACATCTTCACATCTTCACATCTTTACATCTTCACATCTTCACATCTTCACATCTTTACATCCTCACATCTTCACATCTTCACATCCTTACATCTTCACATCTTTACATCCTCACATTTTCACATCTTCACATCTTCACATCCTCACATCTTCACATCTTCACATCTTCACATCCTCACATCTTCATATCTTCACATCTTCACATCTTCACATCTTTACATCCTCACATCTTCACATCTTCACATCTTCACATCTTCTCTCTCTCTCTTTCTCTCTCTCCCTTTTCACTCTCTCCTTCTTCTTCTTCTTTCTCTCTTTAGGCCGCGGGCAGTGCCGACGAGCCGTCACGAAACGTCAACCCTCTCGCA
>BGPT01003127.1:8641-21959 GCA_003297045.1 Symbiodinium sp. clade C Y103 | reverse complement strand
GTAGCAATTGAAAAAGGACTTGCATTCCGACTGGCTAGGGAACCGGCCACAAATCCCTTGCCCCCAACCGGCCATAGGAGTCAGGACGGTGGCAGCAAGCCGGCTTTTAAGTTTCAGACCAACTGGTAACAGGGAAATCCGCCTAGATTTCCGCACAGCAGCAGCTTGACGCTGGGATTCCNAGGACGGTGGCAGCAAGCCGGCTTTTAAGTTTCAGACCAACTGGTAACAGGGAAATCCGCCTAGATTTCCGCACAGCAGCAGCTTGACGCTGGGATTCCAACTGGCTAAGCTCCCGGCCTTCGCCACCGAGAGTGGCCCCAAGAACCTGCATAGTATCACTGGCCTGAAAACCGGCCTGCTGCATGGTCGTCAAAGCTTCAGGCGTGCGAGCCCAAAACTGGGATTTAGCATGGTTTGTCTTTAGGCGGAGCATGTGTTCCACCCTCTGCCAGCTGGACATGAAGTGATGCAGCGCATGTAAATCAGTGAAAGTAGCAGATCTGTCATCCATGTAAATGGTCTGATGGATATGAGGGCATTCCTGCGTCATTTTCCTGGCGGGTCCTGCCAGAATCAAGCCCATGCAGAAGGGGCTCCAAGGGTCCCCTTGTAACAAAGAATGAACATTTTGGATTTTCCGAGGATCGACATGTGCCCCGAAAGTGACCCATCTTTGCTGTTGGGCCCAAGCGCTTGCAAGCGCCCGGACCACAGGCTCTGGCGCACGGGTTAAGAGCGGGACCGTGATCTGCCAATCGACAGATTCAAAGGCCTTAGCAAAATCCAGAGAGGCCCCATAAGGGTGCGACTCGGGAGTTGTTCCCTGGATGAATCCAAACCATTCATAAGGTTTTTTGAGCCAATCCGGTGCGATGGTGATGTTTTTGAAAGGATGTTGCGGCGCTTCTTTGTGGAGGCTCCCAGAGACCATCTCATGGTAGTGCAGCTTGCCATCTGACTGAGATGAGATGATGAGGTCCAAATCGCCGTCCCTGTCCCAGTCTCCGATGGCAGCAGCCGCGGCAAGGCCATCTCCAGGCAGGCTGCCTGTGACATTCTCGAAAACACCAAGCACTTCTTTCAGTTTCTCACCTGAATGCTGGTACAAATGCAATTGCTTTGACTTAGCCNTCTCCAGGCAGGCTGCCTGTGACATTCTCGAAAACACCAAGCACTTCTTTCAGTTTCTCACCTGAATGCTGGTACAAATGCAATTGCTTTGACTTAGCCTGGCCCTGCTTCACTTCACGCAGAACGACCACATCTTCCAAGTCATCCCCGTTCCAGTCTACACTAATCTCCTGGCCNATGCAATTGCTTTGACTTAGCCTGGCCCTGCTTCACTTCACGCAGAACGACCACATCTTCCAAGTCATCCCCGTTCCAGTCTACACTAATCTCCTGGCCTTGGAAACCTACGTCAATGTCCTCGTAGGCATGTGAATCGAGTGCCATGTCTTGATCCAGAACATGCTGATAATATTTACCCATGAACCATGCCCATTTGAACACGTCCACTGTCAAAATGTCTGGCAGACCGTCTGAATTCCAGTCAGCCACATGCACTTCCTTATAGTTGCACGCGCACCATGCTGCCACTGAACGAGTCCAGTGTGCATAGGAGCGCCGATGGTTGGACCAGTTACTGCTGCTGCCGCAGCTCTCGCAANAGCGAGGGCCAAACACCGACCCCATGCTCGTTGGCGCCCTTCATCCTCAAGGCCAAAGAAAGAGCAACTGCGCAAACAGGCTTGTTGCAAATCTCTAGGGGGACAAGTACCCCGACTAACATGCATTTGGATCTCTGTTAGTCGCCGCACAAAACGGCGCAACTGGCGCTCAGAAAGGCTTTGTCCAGGGCCATGTTTGGAGACCCCTGTTTTAAGTCTGGGTTCCCTGCCACGAGGGACAACTCCTGATCGGCTGTGGATGGCCCCCACTTCGCGCAGAAACGCCTCCGCATCTCCTGACCATTGGAGCCAGCATTTGTCAATGTCGTCCTGCAAGCAATCTGACCAAACATCCNTCAGCTTTACTGGGGGGAGGGGTGTCAGGGATGAGAGGAGCAACTTTTTGAAACTCCCAAGCTTGAGGAGCGGGAGCAGCATGCCAACAGCGGCTAAGTCTAACCAAAGAACCAGAGTGGTCAGAAAGGGGGTCCAACACACTATGCTCCCGGCAAACTGAAGAGTCCGAGATCCAAACAGAATCCGTAGGGGTGCTGCTTCTGATATGACCAGAGGAACCACAAAGCTGACCGTTGACTGAGGCCAAAAACTCAGGAAGCGGGCCAGCATATGGGTTTGCATTCCAATCGGCCATGAACAACCAATGTCGTTGCCGGGCTTTCGTAAAAGCAGCGCAGAGTTCCGCTTCAGCGCCTTCCCACTGACTTCCAGGGCGGCGATACCCATTGATGATAGTGAGGGGATTTTCGAAGCCAAGTAACTCACATGTGACCAGCTGGCCCCATGTGTCGCACATTTGATGAACCTTGGTCAAAGCAAATGGCTCACGAGCCAGGATNGGGATTTTCGAAGCCAAGTAACTCACATGTGACCAGCTGGCCCCATGTGTCGCACATTTGATGAACCTTGGTCAAAGCAAATGGCTCACGAGCCAGGATGGCCACCCCGCCTCGGCCGCCGTTCTGAACACTTGATGCTGGCGCAATTTCAATTTGCCAGCCAGCACGTTGGCACATGTTGGCAACTGCTGGATACTGGGATTCTGTGATGCCTGTTTCCTGGAGACAAACAACAGTGATACCTTTTTTGTCAGCAACACGACACATTTCGGTGAAATGCAATCGAAAAGAAGCAATATTCCAAGAAGCCACATTTAAAGGACCTGGATGATCAGCTTCGCCGACCCTGCGGGCTCTGTTGCCCCGACGCGTAGCACTAGTGCCACCGGCCTTTTTGCTAAGGCGCCCGGCTACCTGGAGACATGTTTGCCAAATTTTCTTCCTGCGCTTGAGGGGAGGAGGTTTGCCCCGGCTTGGATGGGATGCACAAATGGAAATTGGCATGTCCCCAGCTGTGACAGTGCGGTTGCACCGCTTACAGCGGTACCTTGGGTATTGCAACACTTTTCCTGATTTGCAAGTATATATAGTGATGCAACTAGGCTTAGTTTCAATGTCATGCGATCNACAGCGGTACCTTGGGTATTGCAACACTTTTCCTGATTTGCAAGTATATATAGTGATGCAACTAGGCTTAGTTTCAATGTCATGCGATCCGGCCCAAGCACGTTTCTGAAACTCAGCGACTCTGTGCTGCCATCGCCGCTTGACCACAGCTTGAGAAGCTTGGACTGCACTAGCTGCAAACCCCTGCCTTAGTATCGGAGGGACTGGATGAACACCATGCACCTTTTGCAGATGCTGCTTTCTTTTGTAGGAGCGCTCCGAAGATGAGCCCAAGTGTGAAATTTGAAACTCACATAATGTGCAAGACCACCAAATTTGGGGTTGACTGCCGTCTTTAGCCGAAGGAACCAAAGGAATGCCCCCAAACAATTTAGGCGGGGACGGCAAACCTTTAACCAAATTGAGTCTCTCTTGATTGTTAAGAAAAGAAAAACGGTTGAGGAGCGCTTGGCTATCCTTCTTTTCTTTTGCGCTTTGCTCAAGAGCTTGGGTCCACCACTGGTTTGCAAGTTTTAATCGTTTGTCACAATTTGGCACTTTGGAAGAGCCAGCAGCTTTACTGGTTGAGCACAGAGTCTGCACACCCCTGTTCCAATGGGTGAATGATTCATCGCAGGATTGACACTTCCAACGGCGCCAACCAAGGTTGACGGGCGTGAGCTCATGCAGGCCTGCCCACCCGTGGTTCTTTGCGATGCTNGAATGATTCATCGCAGGATTGACACTTCCAACGGCGCCAACCAAGGTTGACGGGCGTGAGCTCATGCAGGCCTGCCCACCCGTGGTTCTTTGCGATGCTCAACCATTTTTGGCATCGCTTCAGTCTTTCCTCCCTCTTGGTCTGGGTGCCTTCAGTATCTGGCGCACCCGGAGGGTCAGGAGGCATGTTTGAATATTGGGTTCCATGAACCTGGTTTAAATGCTTCTTGCGACGTGGCCCATGACAAGTGAGGTCTTTGTGTCGCAAGACCTGGAAGCCGCACGAGCATGTCCACCACACAGAGATTGGCTCAGGTAGCTGGACATATGGTTCACTTTGGTCTTTTAAACCGGAAGCCACAGGAGTGGCTGCCCTGCGTTGTTTCGCAGAAGTTGTCAACAAACTGGGTTCCAAACTGCAACTGCGTTTTTTGTTCACCTGGCTAGAAGACACAGTTTGTCCGTCAAAGCTATCCAAACAGCCCACAAGCATGTCCTTAGCAGGAGAAGCCAGCCGATCGTGAGCAGTCAGCCCAACCTTACCCGACCCACAGCCTTGAGCGGACGAGAGAAGAGTCGGGGCAGAAGTCTTGGACCGGAGGCGGCGGGAAGGCGGGACAGCAGACACAAAAGAGTGGACAGACGGGGTAGGGCAGGAAGAATGGACAGAAGGGGTCGCAACACCATCCGAGCAATCAACAGACCCCGCAGTGGCAGAGCAAGCAGAGGCACCCGCACCCAGCTCGCGGTACCTGGGCGCCGTCAGGTTGTTTCAAGAGCTTGAAATGCTCACCTTCATGAATCACAACAATGCTGTGACCAGTGGAGCTCCTACAGGCATGACCATTTGAATCAAACCGAGCAGCAATGGCATACCTTTGCCACCCCGAATCGATCTTTCTCCAAACAATCAAAACGCTACCTAATTTTTCAGCCAAGCTTTGCAAGAAAACCCCACTGGCGTAAGTAGTCTTCTTAGCAGCAACTTTCATCCAGTCATCAAAAGTCTGAGGATGGGTGGCAGCAGTAGTACCAGGCTTAGGAGCAAAAACTGGAGAAAAGCGAGCCTTGTGTTTGCGGATATGTTTCACACTTTCAGCTCTCCAGTGGGCTCCTTGGTTTTCAGTCGTCTGTGACGTGGGAGTTTCGCCTTCATGGAAAGCAAGAAATCCAGCAACACAGCGAAAGAGACAATCGCCAACCCCTTGAAAATCATGTTCTGTCCACCCTTGAGCCTTGGCATCGTCCGGGTCAAGTGGGGGCAATGCTTGTTNCAGCGAAAGAGACAATCGCCAACCCCTTGAAAATCATGTTCTGTCCACCCTTGAGCCTTGGCATCGTCCGGGTCAAGTGGGGGCAATGCTTGTTTCAACGCAGGCTGGGCCTCAGACGTGTCCATTTGGTCAGGAGGCTTGGACGCTGCCTGCGCTCCCTCCTCAGATTTGTCTTTGCCCTCGCGGGCTGGAGAGCGACTTCGCTCTCTCTGGGACTGAGTCGCTTCTATTTGGGTAGCAGCAACCTCAGTCACAACTCTGGCTCCGCGACCGTTTGGTCTTGCCGGACAAGCTTCAAGATCACCACCTTTGGGTTTTGGCGGTGGCCTAGCTGGGAAAACACTGACCTGGGCTTTAGTTCGGAAAACATGGGTCTGCATGCTGATGTACCAGGGGGGGTCATCCATGATTTGAAAGTCCCAAGAGGTTTGAGCAATCTGCCTTTCAGGGGGCTTAGCANCGGAAAACATGGGTCTGCATGCTGATGTACCAGGGGGGGTCATCCATGATTTGAAAGTCCCAAGAGGTTTGAGCAATCTGCCTTTCAGGGGGCTTAGCACGAAGAAACCAGGTCTTGTTTTTCTTGGAGGAAGTGACAATGTCCACCCAACCCTGTTTGGTCAAAAATTCTTGGATGTCAATCGAATCCCAGCTTCGCGGAGCACCCCGCAAAGAAAAGGTGCGAGCATGGTTCTGCGCCACATCCGTGGCTCGGGCCTCAAAACCTAAGTCTGAAGAACCGCCATTTCTCCAGAGCATGGGCTGGAACCTCGATTGCTTGAGTTTGGCGACCCTCCCAAAATATGATTCTCGGGATTCGGAAGGATCTTTCTTGATCCACCAAGGTTTTCCTCCCGAGCGGTCTTGGACCTTGGAAATGAAAATTCCTTGGCAACCGCTATGAGGCATCAGTTTCTGCAGACATTCGTTTCTAACTTTCACATAGCCAACAAGCTGGCTGCTTTGACCTTGGTTTCTGGTGATCCACTGGCCTCCCAAAAGAGTTGAAGTGGGAACTCCCGCAACTGAAGTCAAAGTGGAAACAATCAAGCCAGCAGTGTCNTTGACCTTGGTTTCTGGTGATCCACTGGCCTCCCAAAAGAGTTGAAGTGGGAACTCCCGCAACTGAAGTCAAAGTGGAAACAATCAAGCCAGCAGTGTCTGTTTTGGTGTCTTCAGGCAAGAAAAATTCCCGATAAACTTGGGGGGCAGTAATTCGAATGGAGATCTTGTCCGTTTGGGGAACAGCATTCATGTCAACTTTCTGGACCTCATGTGTCCATGGTCCAGGTTGAGTCCCAAGCTTAACAAGACCCACAGTTTCAAGGGATTGCTGTTGGCTTCCTCTGCTGAGGGAGATTCGGGTAGAATGTTGACTGTCATGCTGAAGGCCTCCAGTCAGGAGGAGAGTCATTCTTCCCGGGCACCCATAAGATTGCCAACAATCTTCAAATTCGGTGAGCATGTCAGAAGTTCGTATTTCAACCAAATTGCCTGGCATTTCCAACCCTTTGCGCAGGGCCTCCAAGGCACGTTGGGCTGAGCAAATCTGGGGAGCTGGGCGCTGAGTGTCAGGTAGCTTGGGCCAGTTCTCTTCCCACCGGTCTTGTGTTTTCTGAAAGACTTGGCGTTTCTCGGGGGTTGCTGGACCGATCCACGTCCACCAGCCAGTACGAGCGCACACCTCATACTGCTGGCCATTCCAAAGCTTAAGGTTCCGGCTTGGCGGAGAAAGGTTCTCAGAGGCCACAGAAGTGGTCGCAGGTTTGCGTTTCTTTTTTCTCTTTTGGGGACCTTGTGACAAAAGAGACTGAAGAGAGGAGAAATCAACCCCACCAGAAGAATTCACAAATTGTTTGAACAATTGAACCAAACTGGCAGCACTAGTGACAGCCTGGTTCTTTTCCCGTCTTTTCCTTCTGGTTTTTGCACTCCCAGCACTGCCCCCGGCTAAAACTGAGCAATTTCTTTGCAGCCAGGACACATAAGCAGGACAATCTAAGCTGCTAACTTCGATCGTTTCAGGAAAAACGGGACTTTGCTGTTTTCTGAGCACTTGACAAAAGGTGCTCTGTGATCTTTTGCGTTTTGTGAAGGCCGTGGTTTTGTACCTCAGCCATCTACAAGGCAATCTCCTGGAGAGATGTCTGTGCCGCAAACGCGCCTTGTTGAGACGTCTCTTGCCACATTTCCGGGCTTCCCAAGCAAGGATCCCAGAAGCTTTTTTTCTCTTTTTTTGGATTTTTGATTTGACTTTTTTCTTTTTAGGGTTTTTATCATGCAAAGTATTCAGCCCCCAACGAACGACCACCACAAAGTAACAGTAAGAACATAACCAAACCAAATTGAACAGGGGTTCATCGGTGTTAGGGGCAAAATCCAAAAGAGGCCAGATTCCTAAAAGAAGAAAACTTTGCTGACTCTCCTCCAGATCCGTTTGTGATGCATTTGCCTTTGGCTCCATGGCNAGGGGCAAAATCCAAAAGAGGCCAGATTCCTAAAAGAAGAAAACTTTGCTGACTCTCCTCCAGATCCGTTTGTGATGCATTTGCCTTTGGCTCCATGGCAGCAAAGGGCGGCATGCTTTGAATTATGGGGGCCCTTGTGGGGCCGGTACAAGTACGAAGGACAGTGAAGTCCCAAATGTCCAGAGAAAGGTCTGGAAATGAATCATCGAAAAGGCAAGGACGAAGCAAGCAAAGCAACAGCAGGGAGCATGGGGTGGGTCGCCCCCATTGATGGCTCTTCTTCGCCCATTGGCCTTTNTTCTTCTTTTTTGCATTCTTTCACAATTCGCACTGTTACTGTTTTAAATAAAACACTAGCAGCCCGCGACCGCCTCTTGGAGGCTGTGATTTGGTCGCCAAAAGTCGAAGGAGTAAATGCCTGGACGTCTTGTATCTTCTGATCCAGTTCCAAAGTCGCTCAAGTTCATGCCCAAACACAAGAAATCTGAATCGCACTTGAGGGAACTGCCATTTTGTTCGCATGCCTGCATGCCTCGATCATAACCATTATCAAGGGCTAGATATGCTGATACCAGGTCTAAGTCGCCATCCCCATCGCAGTCGACGAAGCGCCACGCTTTATCAGCAGCGTAGTAATTCTCACCAGACGAGGAGACAACCGACACATTGCGGAAAGGGCTTTGCTCCAAAGGGTACTCGAGCAGAGGTTCCATCTGCCAGGCGCTCCCAATACCATCCTTCTGGACCAAGAACTAAATCAATATCACCATCATTGTCCCAATCAACAGGAACTGGCTGCACCTGGCTCTTTCCACGTCCAAACATGACAGGGAAGGTGATGTTGGCAAAAACCGTGGGCTGAGTCTCTTCTTGCCATTTTCCTCCGATCATCTCGTGATAGTGCAAACGCCCATCAAACGCAGCTACAAGCAAATCGGGATCGCCATCCTGGTCCCAATCCATGATGGCAACACGAAACGGGCCAAGTTGAGTTTCCGTCACGTTCTGGAAAGCCCCAGCTATCTCCTTGAAGTTCAGGCCTACTTCGTACTGATAGAGGCGAAGCGGCACAGCGTTTCGTCTTGCGCACACGTCCGCGCCATTGCAGTCGCTAGCAGCGATGACTACATCTGCATAACCATCACTATTCACATCCGCCAAATGTAGCTCGCCACCTTGCAAGTCTATGTACTTGAATGGGTTGAATTGAGCATGAGGAAGCACCGACGGGAGGATGACCTGCTCCATGTATCTTACTGACCGTTCGTCGCTTAAGGGTTCGCCGAATGTAATGCTAAATATATCCGGCAAACCATCTGAGTTCCAGTCAGCAAGTTCCACCTCCGTAAACCACCGGTCAATCTTTCCAACAGTGATACCCATGAAGGGGTTCTCAATTGGCTCCGAAAAAGTGCCATCAGCAGCTTGACGAAGATAAAGGAGCTGAGAGGAGCACAGAAAGTCGATGTCGAGGCATGTTTCATCGACTCTCAGCAGCACGTCGAGGCGTCCGTCACCGTCCAAATCCAGAATCGTTTCCCTCGGACTGGAGCAAAAGTCAGCATGTCTGATTCATTCTAACGACAATGAAGTCATATGAAAAAATTGAAATCAATCAATGAAAGTCCAATCAGGATCTAAGCTGCACTCGAACAGACTCATTCTTTTCGATCATCGCAGTGACTGGGTTCAGGCTCTGACGCTCTATCACCTCTCCAAGTGAGATACGCTCAAAGTACTGTGTGTCCGCATCGCCGCCCAGAATCAGATCAAGATCGCCATCCCGATCGAAATCAACCACTTGCATTTTACATTTTCGATGAACCCACCCACCATGATTGAGCATGTGCGCCCGGGCCAAAACCTGAAACTTCAAAGTCTTAGCAGGTGGACAAAGCCATTTCTCTGTGCAAACAACAAGATCCAACAAACACTTACTATCCATATGCAAGGATNCCTGAAACTTCAAAGTCTTAGCAGGTGGACAAAGCCATTTCTCTGTGCAAACAACAAGATCCAACAAACACTTACTATCCATATGCAAGGATCACGACTGGTGTTGAGGATGACTTCGGGAGAGAGATCAAACCAACTCACGATCACAGTTTCATTCTGCTCGTGGCAGACCAGAACATCCGTCTGCCCATCTCCATTCCAGTCCGCCACCGCAAAGTTGTCCAACTCGACCGTAGCAATTCGATGCGACAGAAAACTCCCGTTGGCCAGCTGCTCCAACACCGAAAGCTGCCTGTGTTTCCCGCTCCAAAAATCCCCCCCTCAGCCACAATCATATCAAGGTCGCCATCAAAATCCCAGTCAGCAAAGCGCAAGCCATGCATACCCAGGTAAGGGTCAACAGTGTGGTGGATGATTCGCTCCCATAGATCCGGATTCAGATAACTTCCCCCTTTGAAGCTGTGGCGTTGCCCTGTGCACTTGCCGTGCTTCACCTGACACCACTCGGCGGCCACGAGAGGCAGAAGGAGACACAGCCAGGGCAAAGCTGCGAGGGTCATCGAAAAGCAAGGCACAAAAGCCTGGAACAGAGGGTACTAATGTACAAATGATCTGTATGATACGTATGCCAATCATGGTCCAATATTTGCCACTTCTCTGAGAACTTCCAAAAACCATACGTTCCAACTTACGCATGACGCATGTGAAGCTACAAAAATGTTTGCTGGGGGCCACTAGTGTTGGGAAATGCTGATGACTGCCTCCCTTGTCCACATTCCTTGAGCCTCTCTACTCTCACACACAATTCACGTCGACTGTGACGAAGTTGTTTGTGTGGTGGAAGTTGACACACAGGACAAACTGCCCAAGAAGGAAGTGAAAGGCGGATTGTGGCGTAGTACATTCTGCGGTACGTTTGTGCATTTAGATCTATCCAGGTCTGTATGAACAGAAGGGTGGTTCTTGTCATGCCTTCTATCTTTAAGTAAAGATGATGCCTGTCAGGAGGCTGGGTTGCTCTGTTTTCAGGAAGACAGTGCAAGGGCAAAGGTGTTTCTGTTGTGGTTTGCGGGAAGATAAGATTTCGAACAGAGTCGCTACTGCGAAGCAAAGCACATGACAAGAGTCAAAAATGGATTTTCCGCGCCGTGGTTTTTGCAAGACAAAGAGAGGCTTCTGAACAGGTTTAGGAACAGAGACCTTGAAGTGTTTGCATACATCTCCGGAAGCATATAGAGATATACAATGAATATAATGAACACATGTGAAAATAGGTATATGTATAATTATATAGTCATCATATCATCTATAATATGTTGTTCTGCCCAGCAAGTTGGTGACCCCTTCATCATCATCAAGACATGGACCCGAGACCCGCAGGTCGGCCACAGCTTGGGATCCGCGTCAAATTCCTGGGCACATGTGGGGCCAGGTGACTGTAGCGCCGCTCTGGCAAACTAACGTAGCTATGGAAAATGGCCATAGAAATAGTGGATTTTCCCATGAAAAATGGTGTTTTTCCATAGTTATGTAACAGTTTACCAGAGGGTAAATCACCCCAGGTAAGGATGAAGAGGTCCAGAAAATAATAACCACGAGTTGACCGCCAAAATGTGTGCACTTCGAAGGTCGGACTAGTGACCCATCAACCCGCTGCAAAATACCCGAATGTCTTCGTGTTACAAATCGTGCACCCAAACAATATTCCGACCACATGGGGAACCTACAAACGGGATGCGGCCACTATGCTAGACACCAAAAAATGTCAGAAACCTAAGCAATACTTGCGTTTCTCTGGTGTGCTCAATTATCATCATGTTTTCTGCGAATTAATGGAAATTTTGGATGATACCCCCAATTCTTGAAACAGGTCAATTCTCAAAAGGTTCCCCACATCTGGCCCATGATTTCCATTCCACTGAGAAGCCCAGCTGTGGTCTAGCTCGCTTCAGGGGAGGGACGTGGCCAGGAAGCACCAGCAGTCTGGCAAGGGCACACCACCAGACGAAATGGGACCCCTTCCAGCAGAAGGCCTGGAGAACGAAGGGGTGANGGAGGGACGTGGCCAGGAAGCACCAGCAGTCTGGCAAGGGCACACCACCAGACGAAATGGGACCCCTTCCAGCAGAAGGCCTGGAGAACGAAGGGGTGATCTTGTTGGAATCTTTGCTGTGTGGATTCAAGCTGGTGCTTTCTCTCTGATCAAAACTCCACCAATCATTTTTGCCAGTTTCAGCCAAGTAGCTGCATGTTCTTTACACCTCATCGCAAGACCATGAATTGAGAAGTTCGCACGCCACAGAATCTTTCGCAGTGGGTAGGGGNGCCAGTTTCAGCCAAGTAGCTGCATGTTCTTTACACCTCATCGCAAGACCATGAATTGAGAAGTTCGCACGCCACAGAATCTTTCGCAGTGGGTAGGGGATGGGTCAAAATGGCCAACCCCGAAAATGGAGGGTTTAGTAACAAAAATGATCATTAAAATGGTCATGTTTGTGGATCCATTGGTACTCCAATGATTTGTCCGATCTCCAGTAGTTTGGCAACTTCTGCTTGCCATTGATGGCTTGCCAAGGGACCGCGGACTGTGGTGCTAGTGCTCAGATCCCCCTCCATGGTCATTCTTTGAACCTGTCCAAATCTTCAACAGCACAGCAAGTTAAANCCAAGGGACCGCGGACTGTGGTGCTAGTGCTCAGATCCCCCTCCATGGTCATTCTTTGAACCTGTCCAAATCTTCAACAGCACAGCAAGTTAAACATGCGCTATCGTACAAATATATACAAATATCAAGTCTTTTGGAGAAATCTTGGGGAAGCAGCCCCGGCAGCCAATGAATTTCTGAAAAATTTCTGAAGTATTTCTGTAAATTTTACACCTAAGCTTCTTGCCGAATCACTGACCCTTTCATGGTTGGAAATCCACAACCGGACAACGTCACCTGCAGTGCATTTCACCACTTCGCTTTCACCTCCAGGGGCTGCATGGTCCATAGTTGGCACCCCAAGATTTGGGAACTTTTCCATAAAACACAAAAAAAAAACATGAAACAACTTGGATGGAACTGGAAATCTTCTGGTGGTTTTCTTGATGCTGGAGATTCCTTGGAACCAAGGAATCACCTGCAATGTGAGACCCTTGGCAGCTGCCCTTAGAATGGCTTGGGTTGTCCTCTGGAATGCCAAAGCACCATGAGTTCCCCATGCTGTGCATCCGCATACCTTTTCTTGCAGGAACCGCACTTGGAGAATTCACAAGGCAATCAAAACGCCCAAAGAAAGGCCGTCAGCCCGTTGAGNCATACCTTTTCTTGCAGGAACCGCACTTGGAGAATTCACAAGGCAATCAAAACGCCCAAAGAAAGGCCGTCAGCCCGTTGAGGCGTGAATAATCCTTGTAATTGCACCCTACACGAAAGTTGGCGTATGGGCCATATAGGTTTTAAATCTGAAAGAAATCACGGATTAGGAAAATTATGCCGCATGGCACTGGCAGGCCACTTGTGGACCGCGAATTTTCGTTGCAACAAAAAGCAGCCGTCCGGTTCTGTTCCTAGTCGTTGTCCTTCTGACTCCGAGGCCCTGCAATCCGAGCACCCAACAGCATCGGCAGGGGAGCTGATGGTGCCCCGGGTTGGCTGTTCAAGTCATGGACAAGGTCGGCAAAGGCCCTTTCGTACTGCACGTGTGAACTTCTCAGAGCATCCTTGGATTTGCCAACAAGTCACTGCAAATGACCAACACTTTCCCCAGTTTTTGGTGGAT
>BGPT01003126.1:28761-54327 GCA_003297045.1 Symbiodinium sp. clade C Y103 | reverse complement strand
AATCCTGGTAAGGTTTCCACGATTCTCCCACGCACGTAGCTCTCCGTAGGAGGCGCTACGGCTGATAACCTGTGAATAGCTAGTTCCCTAAGGCTAGCTGTAACTTTCCAATATGATCACGGCTCTGAAAGCTTAACGCATGGCACCTTTTCCGTTAGACACTGCAATCCTTGGGGTCTTGAGCCAAACCATCACCGGGCATGTACAAGGTGATTGACCCGATGGTTGGCTACTTCCCTTGAGGCTACTTTACATGGGCTATGTGGAACTATGCTCCCACCTAGACCCCATTCGCAATTTGTATCCGAGAAATACTCCACTACTATCCCCATTAAACCACCAATGGGATTCAATTTCATCCACATTAAGTATAACATCATGTTAGTTTGTTGAGTTTGTTGAGTTATAGCCATCAATCTCCCAATGTTGTCACTACGTATTATATCCCCATTAGATCATTTTGAATTAGATGTTTACAATCCCCCCGTCTCTGTATATAAAACCTCCGTTGTTGATGATTACTGATTCCTGATGAATCCACCATATTCACCATATTTCCCATCATTAAGCCAATCCCCCTAAACACTCCTGTTATCTCCCACTGTATGGTCCCAGTCATGTGTGGTTTCTCCTGTTAAACCGCGATTTCCGGGTGTATTTGTTCATAATATGAATGGGAGGCAGGATCAAATGGTTCTAATATACTATAATCATATCATAATGGGTTGGCTGCCATTTAAAATAAATCCCGTCCCATTGCGGTGTCCCAATGCTCATTCAATCGCCATGTGCTCTGTCTGAATCCCTCCAAATGGCCATTTTATGGGAAATATGATGGTTAATCAATGGATTTGGGATACCTCATTTTCATGACAAAGCCATATTTGGAGGTTTACCCCCAAATCATCCATCTTAATAGGATTTTCCGATATATATATATATAATATATATATATGTATAAACCATCCATTTTTGGGGTATCCGCAGTATCCCAGTGATGGAAACCCCCACGTTTGTTGCTTGAATCCTCCACAAAGTCACAGAAATGGCGCCTGGATTTGGTCCAGACATCCACGACCTCTGGAAGGGCCTCGGAGACCCATTCGCGACCGGCCACCTGAAGCGTTGGCCAAAAAAGCGGGGAAGGGGCCTATAGAACCTCAAAAGGGCTATGATTGGGTAATACTCAACCAAATAGTAAAAGGATTTTATAAGAAATTACAGGAATTTGGGAAATTTGATGAAAATTGTAAGCACAATTCATCAAACATATATTTCCATGGATAGATTTATACTAGTAGGAGAATTTGCAGGAAGCAGTGGTTTTTACCATTCGAAATGAGGGTTTCTGGGTGCAATTTTCCCGTCAACCAATTCTTGAAATGTTTGGGATATGACTTGACTGATATGATATGGTGGCAGTAGCATGACAATGTTTGATGACATTTGACCTTTGATGTTAATTGTGAAAATTATATGGACGTGTAACGTGTATATAATATGATTGTATATATATTATATAGAGAGAGTATATATAGAGAAAATCAACTTCCTATGCACTGACTGATTGAAGCCCTTGGATGTATTGAATTTTGAACTAACTTGGCATAATTGTGTCAGGTGTGCAGCACCCAACTCCAAATACGCTGATTCACACTTCACTATCCAAATAGAGTATGCAGTCAGATTAAAGTCGTAGTACTGATTAAATTGTGTGATACGTTTATCAAATAACACATCATGACGTATACACACACGCAATGATTGAAGAAGAACATGGACGCTCAGAATAGATCATCAGACTATATGTAAAACTCATGAAGTTGTGTAATTAGTACACATAGTTAACATTAATTACCCATAGTTAATATCAATTACCTACATGTAACTACAATTAGTGAATATTAATTACCCATAGGCCATAGGCTGTTTGGGATGCCCTCCGGGGGGCCCAAGATGTCACCGCCCAGCGCAGCCTGTTGCAGAAGGCCGCCTTTGATGGAGGAAATGAATCTGCAAACAGCTTGGTGCCTGCGGCTTCCGGTTGTTTGATGTTTTTTGCACAGGGTCAAACCCTGTAAAGCTGCAAAATATGACATAACTATGATCATGATGGAACTCTGAAAAATGGATCCAAGATGATCCAAGAGGTTTTGTATAACTCACTGTGTCTTGAAATATTTCAATGGAGAAATTGTGGACAGTTGCCCAGTTCTAACATCCTTGAAGAGGTGCGCGGTGGTTTAAAAAAAATCACCCTTGCATAGGTGTCATAGGCGCTGTGCCAGTTGCCAGAAAACTAAGATCCACTTGGCAAACTCCGGTAAACCAGTATGGCAATACCAAAAATCATATAAAAAAATCCATGAAAACCCACGAGTTGCAAACCATTTCTCCATGATTTGCCAATCCGACATGTCTTTCTGTCCGTTTTCGTCGCTACGCCACCGTGGGGCCTGGGCCAGAAGCGACGCTGATGGTCCCTGCAGCAAAAGCGCACGCTGTGGCAGGAACTGCACAGCGACAACTCCGTGGTGGCCTGGATCGGTTGGAGTCCGAGGTTCATCGACCCGGAATCCACTGGGAAACCACAACGCAGCCCATATGAAATGACCGCAGTTGGGAAATCATGGGAAATCATAGGGCACCTATGTTGTTTTTATGATAATCATTCATAATCCCTCATGACAGAAAAACCATGGTCCAAATCCAGCCTTTGTTGTGGTTCCACCTCCGCTCTTCTCGGGGATGACTTGCCAGTTGGTGAAGTTGCAACACATCCCATAGTCGATTGGGGATCCTCATCCCAAGATTTGCCACACAATAAATGAAGTAACATACTTGAAAGATCTTGAAAGCGCGTGAAGCCACCAACCGGCTTGCATCGAAATTCACCCCATCATTGTCCGCACCCGCAACAAGAAACAGGTCGAACAACACTCAAAGCTGTTGTGCCTTGCACACTGCGCAGCTATAGGGATTATGTAAGCGTACCTGGCATGTCATGGCTGGGCATAGGGCCATGGATCATCATGGAGCACAGCAGGTTTCACCAGAAATTGCCAAGTTTCAAACACCTTTGAGAATGGCGATCCATGCTGCACCCACAATGTTGAAGATACTTGAAGATCTTGAAGATATCTGAAGCTACCAAAATTTACCAAATGTAGAAGTGGAAGGTTCCCAGATTTTTCAGCGGGATTCGCTCCCCATCGCTGGGCCAAGCAGCAGCTCAGCAGCCGTGTTTTGGCACAGCCGTCAGTGAGACCGGTTGACCATCTGCTTTGCAGAATGGGTGTGGATTGGGTCTGGTGACTCCTGAAAAGTTCAGCTCGTAGTAATTTGTAACTCCAAAAAAGATAGAAAGAACATAGCAGATCACAGCATGCATACCTGGAATTTGGTGGTTGCTATGGCATGAATCACCTGGAAATCCTGGATGTTTTTGGGTTGGCAACTCATTCGCTTCCAAGTCAGCTCCAGTCAGCTCCACCAACGAATCTGGCCAAAGTTGATTCGACTACTGGCCCATCATGGCCTATCCAGCGATGTCTTGTTCGTGCACCACGGCTCTTCATGATCCACACTGCGTCCTGAAAACCACATCCACGGAAGATCGCCATCATCTCTTCGGTATCGCCAACCTGTTCCAACCCTTCAAGTCACCAGTGCTTCATCCGCAGGCTACTCCATCGCCTTCGCCGGTAGCAGCACCAGGGACGCCTCCGTCGGCACCGTCGACGCGTCGTCCAGAGGAACCGGCTCCGCGTCGCAGAGGCGGAGCTGGGCGTAGTTCGCCTGGCACTTGGCGGCCAGCGACATCCTCAAGGACAAAATGTCCTGGTGGAACCAGTGGATGGTCAGACTTTCACATAGTGTTCTTATCATTTTCATCTAGGATGATGCGAAAATCGTATCTTATCTAAATAGATAAATCATATTCAATAATATTCAATGATGATAAATCAAATGTTTGGAACGATGACCCAAACATGAAAATTCCAAAATGTAAGGGATGATCATCTTTCGAAGCCACGTCGGGTTCAAAATTTCGGGGATGGGAAAAATCAGTGAAAAGAAGCACATTTTGATCAAATCACCAACAAGTCTCAGTAGTGCAGGTGACTGGGAAGGGCAAGATATCTCCATCCATCTTGTAGACCCACACAGTCCTTCGGCACTTTCCACAGAAACAGCGTTGGCTCATGATGCGCGGGCGGAGCACTTGATGCTTGAGAGATTCTTGCAAATGTTCTGCAAATTGAAGGGATGCTTCTTGTAGCTGTCAGAAAAAGTTTCAGAACATCTTTCAGAACAAGTTTATGTCGGAAAGAGTCTGTACACAGCCACTGATGATACTTGATCAACTGACATCATGTGAGTAATAGATTAGATTATATTAGATTAGTTTTTGCCCTTGCATCTTCTCCAATTTATCTTGGTATCTGGCCAGCTTGAGGCCTGGTGCTGAACAGCATGGAGCCAGGCCGCCCAAGTCAACAAAGTGAGAGGAACCAAGTGTCAATAGTCAAATTGCAACATTAACATCATGCTCAGTAAGAGTTTGAGGTGTCTAGAATTGATGTTGAAGGCTTACCCAGGGTCTGAATCTTGCGGTCCGCACGATGGTGTGACAAGTTTTGGTGGTCGGCTGTAAAGACTGCAAGATCTCAGCGGGGACCGGGGACCGGAAGGAAAAATTGGGGGTCTGGGCATGGGCACAGCCAGGATTAGACACAGAAATTGGAAAACAACACCACCTAGATGTGTGATGTTTGATGATGTTAGTATATATAGAAACTTTATACCATATTATACTACATTAGAGTATCTTAGACTATATTAATTGACTATATTGTATCCGTCGTAGCTCAGCAATTTTACAGCGATGGGGGGCCCGAAGATGTGCCCGGTGGGCGTTTGATGTCCAAGAACTGCAGGACTGCAATGCTCAGTGATATCCCACTTTCAGACAATGTACGGTGTACTTACGTCCCGGAAGCCACAACACGAGTTTATGACATTTGCCAACAATATGCCAGAATCAACCAAGGATGTAGATTCATGATATAAAATGATAGAAATCCCTATTGTAGATGGTGAAATCCCATTAAATCCCTCTTATAGATGGTGAAATCAACCAAGGTCTTTGAAGTGGAAAGTCAAAGTCCACCAGGACTAGGCTTCCCAACCTTCCGCTTCGCCTGGACGCGTTACGCGTTACGCATTGAGACGACTGAGAGACTGATGGCTTGGTCGGATTTCTTGCGGATTTCATCCCATTTCATGGCATTGCTATAACTGGAAAATATTGGAAAAGTCATCTGCTAAACCACCGGATGGACTGAGGTAAACCGATTTTTCCGAGAAACCCCAGATTCACCTGGCTGACCATTCGAATACTATGACGGAAGTAGCGCTGGGGTGCCCAGTTGCCGCGAACCCATCAGTGGAGAATCCCCTTGGGCCGGGAAGCGCACCTTCTGCTTAGCGCTAGGTTTCACCACTTCTGGCACTGGTGGCTCCTGACAACATCAGGGAGATCGAACAGACAGAACTTGGGGTTTACAAACCAATCATTGGGGATATATATATATATATAGTATGTAATGGTTGAAAAATATAGCAAAAACATATAATTTGTTGTCTTATCAATAACTTTCCCCGTTGAAATTGCCATTTGGGGGATGTACACCATTTTCAGACACACCCTTTTGGACATGGTCATGTTGTCGAGTTTTGCGTCATTTCGAGATGAAGAGCCGCATACTACCCTCAGGATCCCTCAGGTAATCAAACATAGCAATTGACAATCATCCATTTATAGGCGATTCAATTACCAAGTCGAAATGCCACGAATTGTTGACCAAACGTAGCCCACATCGTACTACTGGTGCACAGCATCTGCATAAAATGGCTGTCACATTGTTGTAATGGATGTACAACAGCCTGTTTAACATCCCATTAAAAGAATGTATGAATGCCGTAACCATCCAAAAACCTATTCGACATCATATAGCTTGTAAAATTGACAGTTTCCTTTAGTCACGAACCATTCAACGCGTCTGTGATTGATTACTTTACATAACTATGTTGGTTTAAACAACATGTTTTCCTTGTGTTTTCCTTGTTAAATTCTGATTTTTACTTGCGGGCTTGTCTGAATACAAAGTATCCCATCCACTGGTGAAACATCAGTTTTCCCCTTTGAACATGGCCATAATTCGTGGGAAAATCCCCCGATTTTGAGGTACGCCCTGCTTCCGATCCTGCTCTTTGACTTCCTCCCTCTGCGCTTTGGCAGCCTGTGGCCAATCAGGTCCAACCCCCCAGAAACCATGGGAAAGCCATGGGTTTTCATCGATGAAACCACATATGGGACGAAACCATGGGGGTGTTTCATGATAGAGGGATTGGATTAGATTGACAAAAAATGAGCTCTTGCAAGATCTACGAAATTCAAAACACATATCCAAGTTGATCCAATTTGGGAGTGAAAACCCACGCAACCCCTCTCGTCCACCTCGACCAAACCAGTGGTAAGCATGGAGAGGAAGTCCTGCTCACGTGGAAAAATGACCAGGAGATACCAGGAGCATGGATGGGGAACAAAATCAGCTGAGGATAGCTGAGTGATGGCTAAATTTAGCTCTTATTTCATTCCATTCCTGGTGATGACCACAGTTCCAACAGATCCATCGATCAATCACTCAGCCAGGGTTGACCCTTCTCTGGGGTAGGACAATCCACATTGAAGCAGAGAGTAGGATCCAAATTGTCCCAGCATCATGAGGATGATATAAATGTGTATAAAATTGTATAAATACATATAAAATACATAGTAGAAATATCATGAATCCCAGAAAAAAAATGATATTCCAATTGAATCCAGACTATCAGACATACTTCATCCCCAATCAGACTCCCCCCTATCTATATATGTCTACGTGACTCGTCCTGCTGGTAGATGGTGATGACCTTCATCAGCTGCGGATCTTCTGAAGTGATCTTCTCCAGGAAAGTTTCCAAGGCCTCTACAGTGGGCGGCGATTCGGCAGAGCCTTAAGTATCAATTCAGTTTCTAGGAACGATTTTGATATGGTGAAAATACCCTAAGTATCAATTAAAATTCCATATTCCTGGGCAGAAGCTTGGGTGTTTTCACCATGAATTTTGCATGGTCTCCTGTAAACTTGTAAACGTTCAATTCATCCAAGTCCAGGAGTATGGAAAATCTGCTGGAAGGGTTGGTTGATGTTGATTTGAAGCCTGGCCACAGATTCCTTGGTAGATACAAAAACTTACTATAAGATGTAACATGTTGGATATTGGATAAAGAAACATATTGCATACAGTACATAATATGTATATTACTGTATATATAATATATATATATATATCCATATTGGCAGTATCACTTGAACCGAACAACCATCATATTTTTTGATGGACTGGCAAACTTTATTAGTGGGGCAGTCTGGGGGCAGCCTGTAGCATCAAAATTCCAAAGTCTGGACTGGATGTCTCTTTTTGTTCCATTGGCAATGTCATGGAAATGTAATTCCGTCTAATTCCAACCTTTGGAATCATATGGAACATCATGCAATCATATTGTAGGACATTTGTAGGACATTGTAGGACTATATTGGGATATATTGGGTACTTAATGCTGTACCTCAGTGAACATCAAAACAGTTGGTAAACCCTCTGGCAATCAAACATGGCAATGGAAAATCCTCATGTGTAGATGATTTTCCCATTAAGACCTCCATTTGTTCTATGGGATTTCCCATCGCCACGTTTGATTACCGGAGGATAGACAACCCAGCTACTAAGGCACCGCAACCAAATATCATATTGCTACTTACAGTCCTTCTATCCCACTATTCAACTCCTTACCCATCCTTACCCACTATAAACTATATTGAACTATAATGAACCATATTCAACTCCTTACCCATTATAAACATCTATATAAACTAATGTAACTGCTTTCCCCAACCATGATCCTGCGAATCCTCACCATGAATATCCCCATGATG
Source organism: Symbiodinium sp. clade C Y103 (assembly GCA_003297045.1). NCBI lineage: Eukaryota > Dinophyceae > Suessiales > Symbiodiniaceae > Cladocopium > Cladocopium sp. clade C. Next base: position 46,285 of record BGPT01003126.1, on the reverse strand, counting down.
TTTGGATCCGCTACTGACATCCCCACCTTGGGGTCTTGTGCCACCTCGGATCGCAACTGCTGAAATCCTTCACCTCGGATTTCAAGCATGAAATCATGGCCCCAGCCCAGCGGGGTGCGTTCACTCCCCCAAACACAGGCGAAATGTAGGTTTTGATTCACCCCGATCTTAGTGGGGAGAGTAGTGACATGCTTTTTTGGACTGACCAGCGGGATTATATTTGGGTCTTGAGTGTGGTACCTGAAACTGGTTTGACTAACCCTCAGAAAATTTGGGGTACCACATTTTCAGACAGAAACCAATTTTGAACTACCCTGAACTCGGGTTAGCTAGGAGCTGATTGGTATCATCCAAATTGAAAAGTCCAACCATTGCATTGAGTTCGACAATAGTTCAACAAAATGTCTTGAGAAATCCAATAGTTCCAAAAGACTCAGTCTACATGTTGGCATTTTTTCTCAATCTTAGACCTGGCATGCGCACACATGCGCCTGCACTTGAGTCAACGACCCGTAAGGGGTTGCAGGTGCAAGTGCATCTAAAATGCAATTGCCCCTTTTCAATTCCCCTCACCAATCGCCTGGTAAAACACAGGCAAATCTATATAAACAAATGTCAGCCACCCCTCCGCTAACAAATCTAGCAGGGTTGGTTCATAGTGACCACGCAGCTGCTTGGCGCAGTCTAGAACGGTGTCTCCTTGCGGCTGGCAAAGTATTCCTTCAGCTGCGGCAAAGCATCCACTGCCTCCATGGCTGCCTTGACTTTGGGGCTCGACTGGAAGGAAGCCTTGGCTCCCTCGGTGTTTTCGAAGAAGCCGCCGGGAGCCAGGAGCAAGGTGTAGAAGAGGATGTCTGCCAGGGATAACTTGCCACCCACCAGGAAGGGTCCAGGACCCGCCGGCAAGGACTTCTCGGCCAAAGTCACCCAGTTCTTCAAGTCTTCAGCGAACCACTTGTCCGTGGCCGTCTTCTTCTCCGCCTCGTCTTTGATTCCCTTCACCTTCTGGAAGGCATCCTTGATGTCACGCACGGTTTCACCCAGCTGATCCACCTGTGCCCCCTCTGCCGGTGAGCTGCCCATCATTCCCAGCTGGGACGCCAGGAAGCGCTCGATAGCCTTGGATTGACCAATCTGGACGCCGTCCACCTCGAGGAGAGGCACCTTGCCCAGGGAGACATCCAACAAGCCCTTGGCCTTCATTTCATCAAACTCGGGACGTTGGATGGTGCTGAAGTCCCCTGGGGTGCCGAAGCTCAGGGACAAGCGAACGTCCTCGTAGGGCTGCTTGGCCGCCGCGAACAAGATGCGGGCGTTCTCGGCGAGGCCGCGAATGTCGAAGTAGGTCAACTTGTAGGAAGGCATGACGGTAGGAACTGCGCAGCAATCCAACATCAATTACCGACGGGATTTTTGAAGTCTAAAAGGCTGCTTTCTGTATTTGTGGATTGCATCTGTCGACAAAGTGAGGAAATAAATCCAGATTGCGGCATCACATGGGTGTCCAGAAGTTTTGACCCAAACATAACCCAACTGAGGTACTTGATCTTCACAAATCTGTATCTGTCACAACCTGGTCACAACTCAGCAGCAAATCTTGGAACTGGACGCTAATTTTTGTTTGACAGACCTACCTGCGTCTCCATGGCCCATTGCTGTGTGATTCCTTTATTCACAGCTCAAAAGAATATCAAAGAGGCCATCCAAACCAAGGCTGGCCCACATGGGCGTTGCCTCAAATTCCCGTTGAGGTTTGGATAAAACCCCATTTCTGCGGCTACAACCCGGTTTGAAATCCCAAAAAGTCCACTTAAGGCTAAGAAATAAACAAAAAATGTCAACTCATCCAAACCATCCTAAGCTCCAGAGCCGCTCATCCCCCAATCATCCCCCATCCAAGGCTCCATTTTTTGGGGATCTGAGCTGCCCTGCTATGTGCGAACGCCTCCAAATCTGCAACTCTCGCCGGGGCCTGGTTAGTTGAATCCAAGGCTGGCTGAGTTGACCTGGTTGCGAACTGCTTCTACTGGTTTATTTACATATAGGTATGGGCCAACATTAGGTACCCGTATAAGTGGATGGTTAATCCAAAAAATAGGCTAAAGTCTGTGGTCCCCCAAGTCTTAAATTTTGACCCATACCTGTATAGCTATTCAAACATCATGGATTCTTGGCTGATCCCTTTTCTTTTTTTTTCGAATAGGTTAGTAGACCCCGATTTTATGAACAATAAACCAATGCGTTCTTCACAATGCTCATGTGGAACATGAAGATAAACCATTGGACTTTAGGGGAATGGATCAAGACCCCGCTTCCCCATCATCCAACCATCTGAATGCTGTCGGAATAGACACGTTCATAGGATGGAACTCAATCTTTGGAGTTCCATGTCAAATTGAAGGGGTGTAACGTAAATGTTCTTCCATTTGTTGTGTTCATGACTATTTATGACCCACATTTGCTGATGCTTCTTGGTGTCATACCCCCGTCCCAGCCTCACTCAGCGGCTCAGACGGCTTTTCACCTGACACGATGGCAATGGCGACCCAAAAATGGGCTACCCACCAGGTATGAGGGGTTGCTCCCAACACGTCAAGTACAAGGGGTGGAAATTGGCTCAATAGAGAGGTAAGAGCACCTATATTCTCCCCCTGATTTACCTAGAATGGCAATGGGTTTGAGCAACTCTTAGACATCTTGAGTAATTAGTAAGTCAACAAGCGCTGACTTGAACGTCCCAGCACGTGCGATTGAGGTGGCTTGGCAATGTGTGACTATGGGTCAAGCTTCCTGTAATTGTAAAGCATAATTGAAGAAAATGCTTGCAGTCTCCCAAATAGCCAGAAGTATGATAAACTATCTCCGACCATGACCCTATCTACTCCAGGATGACCCAACACATCCCCATCAATACTATTCTTTTAGGAAGCATAGAATGGTCACTTTGGTACAATTCACCATCATTCACCCATATTTAGCCATTGATCGCTTGGTGGGGGTTCTCCCGTTCATCCCGTTCCTTTCATCAGCAAACTATCCCGAGAAGTTCAATCCCCACCTCCACTCCCACCAGGAATTTGTGTGTCTGATTTTTTAAGGCTGCCCCAGTGATCTCAGGCCTATGATTTCTATGTTCTTATGATCAAATATCGCAGTTTTCAATGGCCAATTTATGGGTACATCCCCCATTTTTGTTGGATAAACCTTTTTCAGCGTGTCTGGAAATGGATGGAAATGGTAACATGCTTATACTTGGAAATTGATTTTTAAACCATGAAAGTGGTGGGAGTCCCCGAAAATTTCAGACAAATCCCTTGTTTTGGGAGGACGAAAAACAATTGCCTTGTCCCACAGCCCAGATCTGCGCCTTGATCGCTTGACCGGTTGGCCGGGTCAACCTGCGGTTCTGCCTGCAGTGCCAATGGACCCTACCAAATGGGTCGTTTTGCTGACGCATCCTCCCCGGATTTGGATGAAACGATGACTGAAACCGGTCCAGCCTTCCTCTTAGGTGGAGGTCCTGGTGTTGGAATGATGGGAACTTCTGGTGCAGGTACATTCGGCCATATCTCACTGATGACACCTCAGCAAGCTAAGGGGAGGGTAGGTTGCACATGTTTCAAAGGTCAGAAAAAACACATCGGAAAGTAAGACTCAAAGACAAACCACTTACCCTCTGGTAATTCAACATGGCAACGGAAAATCTATATAATTTGTTGATGGGAACATATATCTGTGAACATCATTGAAAAATTGGTGATTTTCTCTTGCCGGGGGTCTGTTCGTTGGTATCCATGGACATCCTCAACTACATATTTTCCAGTAAACCATCTGAAAATATAAATGTTTAGACAGACTTAAAACCATCTACAATGGGTACTAGGAAGTACAGGTCCAGTTATTAGTGCTTATATAACCATGATTACACGGCTTACAGTATATCCCAACTGATGGTGGTTACCCTAGTTATACCTAGTTTTTCCCATGTAATTGTAAACCCAACTGCATCCCCAAGTAGTCGGTGCTGATCTAAGAGTAGGACGATGTTCGGCGACTTTCCTGCCAAGGCAGCATCAAAATGATCATAGAAAACCATGTTCCCCATGAAAATAACCAGAGAAAATCATGTTCCCCATAAAATAGCAATACATTGGGGTTTAAGCAACCCAAATCATAATAAAACAAGACACTTTATCAGATACTTCGAAGCTTCAACAGGAAGAGACCGAAATAAGAATCAATCCCTTCCCCCGAAGCGTAAACACACCCTCGGAATCTCCGCTTTAGCATTAAATCTGGGTATTTGGGATTTGGGGCCTATATGGGGCTGAATGTCATATAATTGGGATTAGATCGGATTAGATCAATTGTATGTACATGGTTTGACACCACATGGGCCAAAGCAGTGCAAAGTCAAATATCTTACATACTAGTATCCAGTTTGGCTGATTAAATCACATCAAAGTGATATTTACATACCCACTTTTGGGTGATATTTTTGGCTCACTAACCCCGATTGGTTGGTATATCCAGTGGTTTTGTCATATGCAATTATGCAACCATATCAAAGCGCATATAAAGCCTATTAAACCATCTCAAACCTTATACTAAACACCAGTAAACCATGAAACAATCTTGAAATATCTGAAACATCTTAAACCTCATAGTAAACACGATTTTAAACAATATATATATATATATATACATGGAACCTGGACCTTAAACACAAACCATATATTACCGTAGATCCCTATTTTTGTTGATGAACCCTTCCATTTTGTCTACGGTCTGAAGGCCTCGGCTGCGCGACATTGCGTGCGCGCAGCGCCCGCTGCTCTCGCAACCAGAATCCACTGCTACCCTGTGGCGGATCCAAAGAATTTTAATGAGATTTTGGGGGATTTGGCATGGCATTGAACGGGGTGCAATGGGGATATCATGGGATTTTAGATAAGCTACTTGGGGGTGCAGGTGATTCATGGGCACAACTGTGGTAATGACCTCAATCAGATGGGATATAACCCCTACAACTGTGGTTATATGAGTAATGGTACAAGCAACTTATTGGTGGAGCTACACTCGTAAGTTGGGCTCCGCGGTGGATAGTCAAGAGATTAGCATGGTTAGCCGTCTTACAACTCCCCTCGCTTATAACCCAGTCCTACTTGGCTCAGCACCCAAGTAGGCCAAAGTGCGCAGGTTGGCTCTAGGTGTCTTGTGGAAGGCACTTGGTTCTTATGTCCCAGGAGGCATTTCTTTTGAGCTACTGACACTCCTAGTTATGGTTGTTGGATTATCGTCCCATCTAACAATATATATATATGTATATATATTTACCATAGATCTTTCATGATCTTTCAACCTGGTTGATCTGTTGATGCACCAACTTCGCGAAGGAATAGGAGCGTCATTATCCACAATGTGATGCAATGTCGCTATCATGGTCCCTATAGTCCCTATAGACCAACAATTGTCCATCCCCCAATGCCAAGTCGTCCAAAAAAAAGGCCTGCATAGATTGCGCCGCTCACCACATGTGACAAGCTGCGTATCGGTAGCTCTAAAATGCTCCCATGGAATTCCCTGAATTGATGTGGTAAATTCATGGCCAAAGAACAATTTATGGAAGAGCTGTTTTCTGCTTGCTGAACAACTTTTGAAGTGGCCATCATTTCCCAGAACATGTGCACTCGGGGTTGGCTCTTCATCTTTTGCCATCAGCTTCTTTTTGCCCATTTGTCTCTATCAGTTCTTGCTGGAGTGATCTACTGTGTGCATGTGCGACTCCAGTCTTGTTGCTGTCTGCGACAGAAATCCCAGCAGCCGCGGATGTTGGCAATCAAAGTCGCACTTCTTCGTCTCTTCTCTTAAAGAGCTGTTGAGCCACGGGAAAAGCCACCGGAACACCAAACAGCCTCAGCAGCGAATCCGGATGGCAGTACCCACAGTGTGACAGGTCTTGACTAAACTAACCAAGCACTTCGCGTTTCTTTGTGCCAACATGAGCAGAAAGGCAGAGACTCGCTGGAATCAAATGATCAGATCATCCTTTCATCATCTTTCATCTAAGTGTCTCTTCCCTGGTTCTCTAACCCAAGCGCTTCATCTTTTTCAGCACAACCCAACTTCTGGTCGAGCGGTGAGACAGGCCCACGCCAGGCCGATGACCTGGTAAACTAACATAACTATGGAAAATCACCATTTTTAATGGGAAAATCCACTATAAATGGCCATGTTCAATAGCTATGTTAGTTTACCAGAGGGTATTCAAAACAAAACTCAATGGGAGCTGTCTCATTTCCAAACCGCAAGAAAACACTTGTGCTTGGTCAACCATGACCACAACTTGATAGCTACAACGCCGCTGTTGAGCTTCCAGACCTGGGTATTGCTAGCTCCTGTTAGGAAAACCTTTTGGAAAATGGGTCAAAATGAAAGTCCCAAGGTTTGAGTCGTTGAACATCCCAACACAAGTTCAATCCAAGTCCTTCACGATTTAGTGAGGGCCAATATCAAATAACCTGGCAAAAAATAGTGTTTGTCTCATTAGTATGTATATTATAGAATATACATACATAACCGCCAAACAAAACCAATCCACCTCTATGGGTTTGTCCGAAAATCAGGTACCCGTACATTTCAGGGTGTATCATCATTTGCCCTATTCAAGTAAGCATAATTCTGGAGGTAAACCTCCCATTTTCAAACACACCCAAATCATATCATAGTTTCTCAATGGCTGTTAAATATGCCATTCTACCATATTCTACAATTTATTTCCTATCGAAAGATCAGTATAGTCCCTCATGCTCACGAACAGTCCCCATCAAATGGTTTTATATATAGTATGTTATAATCCGACAATTGTCATGAAAAATCACCAACACATGGTTGTCATCCCCCTGTCATCAACCTATATCAACAGAGGTGAACCCAGTAGGCAGGTGGGAGAAACCTCTCACATTCCGCTGCTCTTGGTTTCAATGTCTTGAGAAGGCAAGGCGAAGCTCAAGAAGCGCATGGTGTTGCATCCTTAGCTACAGACAAGTGGGATATAACTGAATTTTGTTGGACATAATGGGATCTGTTGATATTTTGTGATGATGTCATTACATTTTGTGGGAATAGAATAGGATGTGATGATAGAACAGGATAGGTCCATAATTCGATGTATGGTGATATGATGAGATTCTCTTGGTATATAGTGGGATACAATGGGAATTATGGTGATACAATGGGATTTCATGGGGGTATAATGAATCTGGTATAATGAATGGGATTCCATAGATATATCATTTGATTTTCTGCAAATACACTGGGATATACTTGGATGCTGTTTGGATTTTATGGCGATACAATGGGATGTAATTGGATTTCAGTTCGGGTAGAATTATTGGGATTGTATAATTTCAGCCAAGATCATGAGATGGATTTGTCTCAAGCCATCTGGAACCTGCTTGACCTCGTACATACCGAAACACAGACATGTTGAAACTTGGGACAAATAGGAAAGAGAACATGGTGAATTCGTCAGAGATGCCAATGCCAACTTCAATCCTTGTGAAGCCAAGAGACAGGTTTATCAGTTTATCACTTTTCTTCCTTTGCTTCTTTCACGTCTTTCTCCTCTTTGGGTTTCTTCTCATCTTTCTTTTCGGCCTGGCATTCACAAAGTCGGAAAAATATTTGAGCCAATCAGCAGTACTACCATTTCTTCTTGGTCCTACCTGTTTTTTCGATTGTGGTCATCCCATTCTTCATTGGTTATCCGATAATCCCCAATTGTCCTCTTGATAAATCCATTACATTCCATGTTATTCATCACTTCATTGACAGTTGGATTTCCACATCTGTGGCAAACGTGTGAATATCTTTGATGGTCATATCCGAGCATCATGTGCTTGAACCGAGTTGTATCCCCAAACAAACAAGAAATATCCAATTCTTATTGGCTCCCATATTTTGGCATATATGGGTTTGTCTGAAAATAGGTGCCCAAAAAAATCGAATGGAACAGAGTCTTGAATAGAGCCACATTTCCCTCAATAACATTGTAATTTCTTGGTATATCCAATTTTCACACAAATCCATATTTCTGGATCGATTGTAATAATTAACCAACCTGACATACAAGTTCATGAAGCAATTTTGGGATCGGGATAGTTACCCCAATCCAAATCCCATCAGAGTTCGGTCGTTGTCAAATTTCATCTAGATACCCCAATGATATCCCCATAATATCCCCATATCATGTCATTATCACCTAAATATCACTTATACTCCCCATGTTTGATTGCTATATTCCCCTTTAACCCCACAAAAATATGCATATCAAAAGGTTATGATGATCCCACCATCAACCCATCCATACACACACAACGACCTCATCGTCCTCCTTCGTCGATTTCTTGCCCCTTCGCTTCTTCTTGGGCGGCTCACCTGCCTGACAATTGAGCAACAAAAATGGGGAGATCATAGAGATAGCGTGGATAGATTAAAAAAATCCTCCAGTTGGTAACTATTGGAAGCAATGAAAAATCTGCAAATGATGGGATTGTATGGAATAAACATGAATAAATCATCTACCAACTGCTGCAGGATTTCCTCCATCCACGCCTCCATCCACGGTATCATGAATATAATGTGGGAAACCCAATAAACCTACCATTTGGTTCCATTTGGGCATGGTCGAAATCGCACACATAGAAATTGTGATTTTTGGGACAGTTTACCGTACTTCGAAAATCGGGTCCAACACTTTACATTCATTCAATAGGGATATATAAAAACTGGGGATGGAATCAGTATCATAAAGATAGATTGCCAACAATAGGGATATAGAGACATAGACAAAATGCGGATGGAATATGATCATTGCAACGGGATATCATATCGTGGGTTTTTCAACCTTTTATTTCCGAAACATTGGGCTACATTGCACATGTTGTGGGGATATAATGGTAAACCGACAGAGATTGAAACCAACCATGTTCTCTGGGAAAATTATGGGCTGTATACTAGTACTAGCTTAATCGTCAACAAAGTTATTCTGCAGGAAAACAGTCCAAGTTTTGTGGAAATATGATGGGACTTATAACATGTTATTCCCTCTTAGTATGATGCGATATAGCGGGATATGAGGGGTTCACCAAAAAAAATGTGTCTTGATACATCCTTATTTTGGATATTGTTGCATAACCAACAATATGGTTTGAAGATGCAACCCACAAAAACAGTATGGATTTGAGATGATGTAAACGCAAGACATATGTGGCCAATGTGGATTGAAGACATTTATTCGTAGATGGAAATAACCAAATAGATAGAAGTGTAGCGTTATGGCTGCCAGCAGAAATGAAACCCTAAATGATGTAGAATCCACATTTGCAGGTGCACCCTTATCGTGTCATACAAGCAAGGTTGAAGATATGCGACCCAATACACTGAGGCAATTCAGTGGAAATATTCGATCCACAAAAGTGGGTGATGAAAAAAGACAAATGGTGATACAATGGGGATATAACTAACAATACATGATTTGGATGTGTCCGAAAACGGGATATATCTAAATGACCCCAATTCATGGCAATTTCAAAATGGAAAATAATGAAGAAACAATGGATAGAATGAAGTACCCTATGTCTACACAAACCCATGTCAACCTGTTCAGATGTGGAAAAGACACATCCATTCAAAGCTTCACGTTTAAAAACAATCTGGGGGAGCATCTGCCGCTATTTTTTGGTCCTGCTTCTCGCACCTTGATGTACAAGTAGATAAAGAAGGCACCAAGGTACCTTCTCAGATGTGAGCTGAGCCTATCAACTGCACAGTAGCGGAAAAGTACAATAATTCCAAGGATGATTGAAGCACCCCACAAAAAGATGGAACAGGAAAATCCTACTATTGTAGATTTGTGGTAAATTGTGTTTCTATCCCTTGGGGGGGTACTGCAAACTGAGATAAATTGAGTCTAAATCATTTCAACCATAGCAAAATCTGAACAACAGAGTTTAATGTCATGTGGGTTTGTCTAAATATGGCGTACCCCATTTCATCTCATAGTTTAGAAACTGTCCCCGTTCAAGTTGCCATAAGATGGGAGCCTATTCTCCATGGTTTGAGGCAAACCCACATCATATTTACCCTCCGGTGATTTAACGTAGCCATGGAAAATGACCCTTTATAATTTATAATTCATAATAGCTAAATCATCATAAATCATCTATAATTTGCCATTTTCCATGGCAATGTTTAATCATAACCACGGGGTATATCCCATTCATTCCCATTCTACCCCCCATGCTATATATCATGTGCCCATGGCGTCCATCACATGTCATATCCCCTGATGGTTGAATCCCCATGACTCAGGCAGACTCAGGCAGACCCTCAGACCATTGTGGGCACAGGGCCAAGCCAATCAGCAGCTGACTTCTCCTGGGTTTATCCCCAAACTCAATGGAGGGGTTATTCATGGGAAAATCATCAGTAACATCCAGAAAATTGGCTTTACCCTCTGGTAAACTAACATAGCTACTGAAAATGGTCATTTATAGTGGATTTTCCCATTAAAAATTGTGATTTTCCATAGTTATGTTAGTTTACTGGAGGCTAGTCTCAATTTACATGGTGGTCTATGGATGTTTATGGTGATCCATCCCAAAATGAAATCCCTACAATGGGTATCAATGGGTAGAAAAATCGCTATGAATCGATTGATGACCATCCGCCAATATGGGAAATTAACCCATGTTTTGACACACAAATGGTCTCAAATGAATTCAATCTCTTCAAAAAGGTATGGATCGAGGGTATGGATCGGGGGTATGGATCAGGGGTATGGATCGCCTGTGGGTCCTGGGTACGGATCGGGACCTTACATTTTGAGCTGCAGCCATAATATATGGATGTTGTCGATGGATGTTAATGATACAATCCATGACATGCTCAATTCCTGATGATATGGTTATATATTCAGTGATATGACACGTGCATTGAAGTGAATGATTGTGAATGGACATGTCCACGTGAGGACTGCTGGTACAAAAATGTCGTCATTCACTTGAAATCATGTGTTGGCGCTCTTCGTCCAGCACAGGTTCTCTGTATCCGAATTTCAGTTGCTAAACCCTGTTTGATAACCACAGGTCAGACAATCACTAGAAGTTGCCTCCAAGATTTGATTCTTGTTCAGTTCCTCATCATGTGAACCATAAAGATTGGTCAGAAAATAAGCAGTATCCCCCTTGTTTCAGATAAACCCAAATCATGTGCTGTTGGTTATATCCGAATTGTCTACCCATCCAAAATCACCATTTTGCCAACTCAAACCCCCTATCTTTGATGTTTAGTCCAGGGCCGCCGACGTTTGCGGAGGGTACATGTTGCCAATCACGGAGAACCCAAACATGATGGATAGAAGGAACCTTGCGGCAGGGTTTTACGTGGAAACTTCAGTGGAAAATGGGGATCGCAGCGGCTTTGGATCAGTGTCATCTACCATTGGGTGAGCCTATTTAAAAGGGGGATGCCCCAAACAACGGGAAAAACATGATGATTTAACAGCCGATTTTGGGAGTGCCCTATTTTCAGACAACCCATTGACCCATTGGTTGCACATTGGAGGGCAGGGTTGGGGTATCCCTCAATCAGACCAACTTTGGGACCTCCATGGAGTGAACCATGAAACAATCGTACCACTTGCTGCAAGACAACAAAAAGCAAGGACTTTCAGACCATTCTGCGGTATCCAAACCTTGCCACATCATCCATTTATGGTAGATATTATATATACATGCTTTTACTTGTATGAATTAATATCATATTTATATTCCCCATCCCAAGCAGCACTTTCCTGGGTGCTTCCAGGGCACACATCCGAAAAGTGCACCATGTCGTAGAACTCCTGCCGCGCATCTTGAGCGGCCTTCGACCTACGCAGCTGTATGAAATCATGGGAAAATTGTCGTTTAAAGGGCTTAAATGGGATAATTTATTACATATCATATACATAACCAGCAATATGATACAAAGAGGGGGGATATCCCTTTCTCTACAGCAAGCTTCAATTTGGAAAAAATGATGCTTTAAACAATGGGATGAAATGGTACACCCTATGTTCAATGCCATATTCCAAGCATGACGTATCCCCAATCTTCAGTTCTGATTCAGACTCACAGAACTGTATCTGGAATTGGAATGGTTCTGTATGTTTGAAAGAGTTCCTTCAAGGATGAATTATCCCGGTGTTGGATATAGCACGATATAGCCATCTGGCCAGGGCTTACACAAGTAATATAAGCCATGACTGCTGACCAGTCCCCAGCCTTTGCTTCATGTCCTTGTGAAGGGACCTGCTGGGGCAAAACTGAGGCAAATGTGTCAAAGGGAATCACTCAATAGATTGATTTTAGGGAAATTCTACAATGCAGATAGGCTTGGTTTTTGCAGTGACATGTAGTTTTTCGGGGCTCTTGTACCGTCCCTCTTTAACCAATCCATTGAATCACTAACTGCCTCACAGATGGCTGCGACATCTTCGGTGCCAGCGTATTATCCCGAGATTTCACGGGGGAGGCGCTGACAAACAAGTTCAAATGAGTGTGTATAAGGAGTACAATCCTACTAATACAGTGGTAGATGAGTTGTCTATCTTTTTGGAGGTTACGTGGGGATACTATCCTGAAGGATGAAAGACTCTGTCGAGCATGTATTGATCAACTATAGGTCCTCTAGGTAAATCAAAACTATCAATCTGACAACTCTGTACATGACAAAGAAAACAGCATCACTGCGACCTCATGGCTCAACAAGCTTGGGTCTTCACAAAGGCTATATGAACAAGTGTTTGCTACATCTGGATCTGACTGCTTTCAGCTGTGGTCGCTGTTGAACCAGCTGAGTGGCAATCGATTTGGTGTGATGAATGGATGGACATGTTTCGGAATGAACAAGTGAATCAGCATGGAGTCAAGGATCAAATGATGTGAGACAGATTGGGAGTAATCCGTCCCAGCACCTTTTTTGTAAGTCCGAAGTGATTGGTTGATCATAGGATCCGAAGTTTGACACATCGTATGTCATCAAGAAAGATTCTTGATCGCCAAAAGGAAAAGTATAGTGATCAACATGCCGAGGCTTCAATGTCTTGTAAAAACTCACTCCTGCAGCAAAACCATCAAGCACTCTTTTGCAGTCTCGATGTTCAAGCTCTTCATGAAGGTGAAACCGCATGAATTCTGCGTCTCAAACAGGGTGGAGATTGCCATATCTCACACCAGCCGCACTACTGGGCTGTTTCAGCCGTGTTTGTAGATCATGAATCCGGCCTACCATTCCGGCAGAGGCTGGCCTTTTTAAAGGGGTTCCTCAAGACTTGTAGAAACGCGACAACTCTAACTCTATCAAACTAGATCAAAACAGTGGGAAGAGTCACTACAGTTGCAGTATTCTTGTTGTTTACAATGTTTTGCGATGTTTATTGGGCTTCAGATGGTTTCAGTATGTAGGCTGTTCACTCAATCAACCAAATGGTGGAGCAACAGGTGAAGGAGCAACAGCCAAACCCCGGCCTGGCCAATGTGGAAGTACACCAGCTTGTGGGTCTGGCAAGCTGATTGATGCGGGACATTTGTGATATTTGGATGTGGTTTTCAGTGTTTTTCTCCAAGCCGTTGAGATTTAGATTCAGCATCAGGCTGCGCCGTTGATGGTCTTTGTTGGTGGAGAATCCCAGGAGTTCCGGCGACTTTGAACAGCAGTCCGCGCTTGTCCATGGGTTTCGAGGTGTTCCCGCCAGTGAAGGATTTCTGAACCATGTCTCAGGAGGAAGGCTGTGGGTCTCCTTATTTGTCGACACCTATCCACCTTCCATCTTGTCAAATTGAATTAATTCGTAGAATTTCGACAATGTCCAGATTTACGCATTTAAACATAGCAACTTTTGGATGATTTTGGGGTCTCTTCGGAAACCAGGTGCGTCACCGGCGGGTCTTACGCCTCGTAGGTCACCCATGCGCCAAAGTGTTTTCCCACGAAGACGTGCCACGCACCCTGGAAGGTCCTGCCATCACGAGGAGAGCGTTGAATTTGTTGCCTCCCCAAGGAAGATAAGAAGCAACTCCCGAACTCCCGGGATGGTAGTTTGAAAATCCTTCCCGCCATATTTTCCAGGTTTCCAGCTTTGCTAGATCCCACCAAAAAATTGCCATTCGAACAGCCAATGAGTGGGGATTTCAAATGGATTTAACACTATTTCATCATTAAAGAGTAAAACTGTGGATTTAGCTATCAAATTGGAGGTGTCTGAAAGATCCTGAGATTGGATTAATTCTTGATATGACGTGTCAATGATGTGATTTAAAGGAAAGTATACGGTTGAAGCCAAATCGATTTTAAACCAAAAATGGAGGTGTCTTGTAGACTTCCATTCAACCTATTCTGAAAACACGTCTCGTTTGTTCTTTCAGAAGGACAGAAAAGCTAGCGATACTTTGGAATGCCAATATTTTCAAATCCACCAACACATATCACGTTTCGTAAGTCTTCCCAATCTAAACTGTTCCCAACCGAACTTGACTCTTGGTGCCATTCGGTCCAAGTCTGCGGACTGGACTAATAAAAAGCCAGTGGCGCTTGTCGAACTCCTTCTTGATAAACTGGGCCACCTGGCATTCCGAGGCTACGATAGGCGCGCTGGTTGCGATGACCAAAATCAGTGAAACACAACTCCTGCAGTTCGACGCCTCGCAAAATGACCGTCGCTCATTTTTGAAGAGCGAGATGATGCCTGAGTAGGGTAAGCTTCAGAATTCGGGAAACACAAAAGGGGTTCATTCCCTCCATTGCCAGTTGCTACTTCTCACGCGTCATGTGGTGTGATTGTTTCGTACTGTAGAGAAACATGATGAAACCTGAAGTGTTCAAAACCCTCTGTCATTCCATTTAATGCTGATTGGATACAGGGATTCCCACAATGGAATATAGTCATGACAACAATGTTCAACATGACAATCCCCAACAAAAATTGGCTAGCAGCGGCTAGCAGCTAGCAAAATCAAAAAATATTGAATCGTGATCATCCTCATTCAACCACCTAGTTTGGTAAGCGCTTACAACAAAATTCATCAACCGGCTGCTCAGCTGGCCTTTCTTGGCAACTTCAATCGCGAAGTCCACCTCATCATCCCAGGTCGGAAGGGGAAAAAACAAGATCTTGATCTTGCTGCTGGAAAAGTTGGAGATCTCCATTGTATCTTTATGAAAAAATTAATTCCCAAGAGTTCCAAGACATCCAAGACTATCCGTACACTGACTACACTGCTTTTCGAAAATGGCCTCAGCCATCGGATTCCAGGCTCAATGATCAGGTGGCTTTGTCTGAGAATTGGCCCAAAATCATCCCAGATCCCATGGTGTACTTTAAAACATTCCGTAAAACCTCATTTTCACAGACTTTCCCCATCATTGAATGGCCATAAATCGGAGTATCATGGAGTATATCCCCCATTTTCAGACACACACATTAAATATTGATTGGTGAACTTATATCCATCCCATTCGTTATATCTACACATAAACATCCCCGTACAAAACCATATGATACTCCACATGTTTGTCGATTTTATCATATACCCCCCATACATGGTGAACAAATCATCAACTCACATCCACTGATAGATCCATATCTCAATCATCCTAAAGATACTTGATTGACTCAGTTACGTATCTCCACATTGTTGTTTATACTTTTGAATCATCATCCAACTGACCAGCTGATTAGTCGTTCATTCACTGATGTAGATAAATCAAAAAATAATTCACGAACTTGAGATGTTGGGCCATGAACTGGAAGAGTTACCCGAGTTACCACGTCCCATCACCCAACTTCACCTACTTGGAAGTGCGAGACCAGTGAACTAAGTGGAGATATATAACCATACAGAGCAATTAATCCCAACATATCCCAACCATTGTGGTGAATTAAATTCACATTTCACCATACTAAAACAGCCATAAAAGATCAACAGCAGTAACCTCTGGCCTTTCTTCAACAGCAACCACGGTGTCTCCACAGTCATGCCTCAGCTTTGCTCATGTCTACGATGTGCATCTCCGGCTTCGGCAGCTCCGGGACATCCTCCAAGCAGCTCCAAGACGGGTGACGGTTCCGACCCTCCGGGTGTTGATGGTTATAGATGGCCCATGGAGTTCGATGATGACCTAATGAACATGGTACATGTCCCATAGTAAACTGTGAAATTAGCGTTGATCTCTTTGAAGTTGTATAGTTGGAAGATGATTTTCCATAATGAAATATGATGGTGCTTTTGGATGTGAATGTGGACATATGGACGCTGTGGATAATGATGCTAGTGAGGATGATCGCGAATCCGCATCCTCTTCCTACTCCTCCTCCTTCTCATATCATCATCAATCATCATTCAATCATCATTCAATCATCATTCATCATTATTCATCATCATTCAATCATCATTCATCATCAGTCATCATCATTCATCATCAGTCATCATCATTCATCATCAGTCATCATCATTCATCATCATTCATCATCCTATTTCTATTATAGATATTCACAGATTATTGACACTGTATTCCTATCATCATCATCATCATCATCATCATCATCATCATCATTATCATCAGCATCATCATCATCATCATCATCATCATCATCATCCTATATACCACTACCATTAACTAGCATGGTAGTATCATTGTATATCACTGGATATCACTATACAATACTACATATGTAATTTACTACCATATACTGGAACTTCTATATGGGGGGTTCCTAAAATGGGGGTGCCCAAAAATGGATGGTTTATAATGGAAAATCCTATTAAAATGATTTAAAATGGACGATTTAGGGGTACCCCTATCCTAGAAGGGAGAGGGATCATTTGCGCACACAGAAACAGGATCATTTGCGCACACTTAGAAGGATCAACTGCGCACACAAAAAGGGGATCAACTGCGCACACAAAGAGGGGATCAAGACACCAACACACGTGCGGGAAGCTGTTTTTTTCCTGGAAGGCAGCTGGAACATTACTGTGAAATTGCACCTCTCGACGCCGCAGAACTCTGCAAGTAGCGCGGTAGCGGTTCGAAAACTTGCTATGAAAGTACACCCCACAATCTTTGAGCNGACTTTAAAAAGAAACTAGCATCACGGAACAAGTGGAAACATACAAGCCACCTCCATGGACACCATAAAAGCAATAGAAACCATAGAAACCGACTAAACTTCTATGGAAACCATGGAACCACGGAAAGTGTAACACCTTCATAAAAACATATAAAAACTATTAACAAAACATGGCAACGACTCTGCATCCGGAAACCGACTCAATTGGACCCGTATTCCACTGCACCGTAAGAAAAGGTTTAGAAACCCGTTTAGAAACCCTAAAAGAATCACAAGCAGCCCTGCAAACTGCTAAGAGACCATGGACATCATAGAGGTATGAAAGTGGCAGTAGAAACCACAAAAACC
>BGPT01003126.1:14706-27815 GCA_003297045.1 Symbiodinium sp. clade C Y103 | reverse complement strand
GGAAACCGTAGAAAAGCAGGAAACTATGCAAACTAGGGTAGGTACAAACGATCCGGTTTCTCTACGTGCACAGATGAGCCGGTTTCCGCGTGCACAGACACGGCGTTCCCATTTTAGAAAACCTCCATATCATTCTACTACGAATGACCAGTAGTATTCCCATCATTCTCCGGCAGGGACGAGGCCGAAATTGGCGGCCTTGGCATTCTGCCCTTGAGCACCAGCCTGCAATGGAGGGGATGATTTGGGATCTCCATGGATTGGAAACCTACATGTAGTGAACATGTAGAAAACTGCAGTAAATAGCAGGGAGCATGTAGAAAACTGTAGTATATAGTAGGAAAATGTAGTAAACTTGGTAGAGTAGACTGTAGTATATACTTATACGGCAGTGAACATGTAGTTCACTGTAGTAAAGTGTCCCATGCAGGGATTGCCCAACTTTTGACCCATACCCATATGTTGTGGTAAGAATGTCATGGCAACATGATGGAAGAAAGTGGCACTGGAATGCACTATATCAAATAATCAAATAATTATACTCAACAGTCCTGAGCTCTTGGTGTCGAGTGATGTTCAAGTATTCTCTACGTACAGATATGTACAGTGAGCCAGTGAGAAAATGGAGGAGCTCACACAAAAATGCTTCCAAATTAGGTCTATCCAAAAGTCAGGGCTTCAAAGCTGTGCTCACAGTGACCCGCAGCCTGTGACTGGTCCGTCATGGCTGGAAGAACTTGAACGTGTGGTGCGAAATGTGTTGCTTGAAACGTCTGGGAATGGGATAGTCTTGGGGTGTGATCGCTGACTTTTCTTGCTGCAATCTGATGGTAATCTGATAAAGAATTATCAGGTTGAGCCATGGAAACGACTGTTCCTTATTGCGGTGGAGTCTATGGCCAGTAATCTATAAATTGTTCTCCTTTAAGAACTGGAGCCAGCCGCGGATTGGCAAGAGTCCATCTGCACCAGTTGGCATCCGCTTCGCCTAGCGTGGTAGAGCCAATAGTAAATTTCCAGAAACATCACGATCCACCCAACCACCAGATCCTTTCTTGGCTGTCTCCTGGATGAGTCTATAGTCGCCACAGTGCGACGCGAGACATACGACATCATGGGACGCCAACGTTCAAAAAGAATGGTCTCATAATCAACGTCAGCTCTGAGCACTAGACGATTGAGACCGGAGGCACTGTGCGTCAGGTAGTTGTTCCAATGTTAGAAAAAGAATCCCAAAGATCTCAAAAGTTTGCCGGCTATAAAACTGTCGGATTTGTGAGAAGTCATTCTGTAGGGATAGTACTGGGAATGAACAATGGAATGTAAATGGATAAACCCTCCGGTAGATTGAGCTCATCCCTTAATTAGCCAGAAAATGTCGTGAATGAGCTCATCCCTCTGGATTGTTGACAACTGAAATATATCCTGCATAGAGTGACAAGCTTCACAACCAAGATCTTGAGACGTGTTGAGGATCAAAACTCAACTTCTTTGCAGAGGTTGCCTCCAAGACATATCCACAAGTCTGAAAAAATAACTGGATGTTCCTCCATGCCAAAATTAACAAGAAGAGCACCTGAGTCGTGCGTTGAAACTCACTCTCTCTGACTCAAGCGGTCAAGCAAACCAAATTTCTGATTTCAATCCACCTGGCGCACAAGTGAGGAAACCACGGCGTCTCTCGCAACAAGTTCCGCAGCTTCAAAAGGATGGCTGCGCAGCGATTCGTCGCGCTTTTTGTCTATTTAAATGATATATGATCAATAGTTGCAGGGTTGCTCCTCTGTGCTGTGAAACACAACACCAAATATGGCCCAACAAAGTTGAAATCTCCCGCTTGATGGAAATGTGCAACCCTGAGAAGCCAAGAATTTCTTTCTGCAGCTTTCAAGTTCCAGCATGACTTCCAGGATGAGGGCCAGGCCGTTCTGTCAAGGAACAAAACACCTCCAGCTGAGAAAGAAACTGGGCACATTCTCGGCCGCTCGGCTTCCAAGAACGACCAGAGGCCATGTGGTTCACAAGAGGCTGTCGAAACACCTTAGGCGAAAGGGATACGGCGATGGATTCCCGTCACCATGCTCTGTTGTTCCAGGACCCTCATTCGGATCTTACGACTTGACTCTCAGCCATGTTACAACAGAATAATCTCACAGAAATGGTTCAAGACTCAAGACAAACCCTGCAGGAAAACAGCATAGTTGCAGGATAAAAACCTGAGAACTTCCTGCAGAATTTCCCTAAAAATGAGTCCCCATCCCCATCCCCAACCCCATCCCCATATCAACCAGAAATATACCCGTTGACTTCTTCTCCCAGTACCACCCATGACGCTGCCACTTTCTCCAAGCTGCACTTCAAAGATCGCGGCCGTATTGATCCACCTGGCGCAAGGCGCCAGACGGAATTCCCATCTCGGCCGTTTTGTGTGTTCTACACAACATGTATGTTATTGAAAAACGTTACAGTATGTTATTGAAAGAAACACTATATATCAATGTACACCTCTACCTCACAAACTTTATCACACATATCATATACATATCATATGCATCCTGGCGATACAGTGTGTACGCATATGCCCACCAATATCAAAACATGCACGTATTTCTGAATATGTATGTGTCTAAATGAAACATAAAACTGAATAGATGTTTGCAACACCTTATGATGTATCCTCTATGTCAATACATACATATACTTGCTATATATCGCAACCATCCATCTATCAATATGATCTTCCAAACCCACCTTGAAGGCTTCCTGGAATTGCTCGGCCTGGCAAGAGACTTCACCAACAAACCACAGGGATACAACATGGGAATCCAGCTACATGGGATGTAAAGATGAATGTAGTATGTATATAATTGTATGTACATACATATATAAATATATATACATATGTATATATATACATATATATATATACATATGTATGTACATATGTATATATATATATACATATATGTATATATACATATATTATATATATATATACATATATGTATATATACATACATATATATATATATATCACAAAAAAAGAACCTGTGGATTACATGTAGCTATGAAGCCAACCATTTGAACATGGATATACTGATACTATATAATGGGACAGAAGTTGTAAGTAACCAACCATATCTGATGGGTTTGTTAAAAAAAAGAGGGGACCCCCAATGGTTGCTTGATTGAATTGGATCATCACCAAAATTCATTTGGGTTTGTCCAAGTGTGTTGGACGAAGCATGCTGGGTGCCAACGAGACCATTGAAAGGGCAAAGCAAAACCAAACATGGCGAAATGGAGATGACAATCAGGAAAACATCGGAATAACAACGGAGTACTCGACAATGTCAGGTATGAGAATCAGGGTGAAAATCCGGAGGAGGCATACTAAAATACAGTCCAGAAAATTCAATGGCAAGTTTGCCAGCCTCACAGGGGTTCACTTTTTCCGGCAATGTAACCTTCCCAACAAGATCTTTAACTTACAGGAAGTGTTTCATTCTAATTGTTTTCATGTGGTTGGATTGGTTGGGAACCCCTTAGTAGCTTCTTAGTGTCCCATTCTTTGAGGGTGATATGTATATCTATATAATATGATATAGTATATAGTGTATATATATATATATGCATACACACTTAAACACTTAGATCACTTAGATCTATTTGAGGCATACACATGGATACCATTTAAGCCATTGCTCCACAGCTCTACCATTCAACTGGGCCTCATCTGGCTCCCATTCGTCAAAATTCATCAGACCTTCGAAGTCACTATCACCGAACCTGGCAGAATCCAGACCGCGCCAAGAAGATGTCCCGACTCGGATCCTTCGGGAATTAGAAACAGTGCTCCAAGACATTATTTCATGAGGCTTTCTATAAACGGGGGGATCCCCACACTTATCCACTTTAGTGGGTTTCTTCATCATAAACCATCCACTTTGGGGTGCCCCCATTTATGGAAACCATCATAGATCTGGGGAAATTCGAGAGCTTCATCAATCTGAAGTTGTTTGAGGTGATTTGATAAGATCATTTAGGTGTAGCTCATGTAGCTCCAAATTGGCTACCCCAAAAAAATGATGATCAACATTAAATGCACAAAAATATTCTACAGAGAATCCATACGTCCAATCACGTACTATTCATATCTATTTATTACCTCTTTAGCAGTAAAACCCAAATATGTGTTCTTCCTGGGCCTGAACATTTGCCCCGTACCCATTTCCTGCCGTCGCCGCTGCAAAAAACGGCGTCGGTTCGACTCGTCAAAGCTCTGTGCTCCAACCTGCAGCCAGAGGAGTGACTTTTTATCGTTGGTAAACTAACATAACTATGGAAAATCACCATTTTTAGTGGGAAAATCCACTATAAATGGCCATTTTCAATAGCAAACTGTTAGTTTACCAGAGGGTATCCACTTTAGATCAACAAGTATGGCTTTAACAAACAACAAACAAGACGCCCTTCAAAGCAAGCATCGCCAGAGAATGCCAAGTATATAACCATCAGCAGATTTGAGACTTGACCGACTTGACCAACAAAATGGGAGAGTGAGCAGTCATGGGGAATCAATGAACTGGGGGGTTGGATGCTGCACAGCATGTCATATGTCCCAAGATCGTAGCCCTCCAAAACGAGTTCCATCTAAGTTTGATCCGAGATCAAGGGTGATCAATTGCAAAAGGAGTGCCTGACTACACAGTCTTTGTACATCCACGGTCCCATTTTTTGGGGTGACATGGCAGGTCCAAAATCGTCCAGCTCGGCACTTGAGCTTGGATGGATCATGTCAATTGGCACCACACATATTCGGATCAATTGTGGCCTTGTCGGAAAAAAAGGTTGCCCCATTCCGTCCCATGACACCGCATTTTCCCAATAGTGTATTTGGGGGCCGATCCAATGTCCATCCCCTTTTTTGGGACAATACTCACATCCCAACCATCCTAACCATCCCAACCATGCCAACCATGCCTTTTTGCGCATGAGACGAGTCAGGTGGGAGTAGTTGTTGGTGATGTGCTCCTTTACTGCAAGTGGGCTCGCACGGCAAAAAATGAAAAAAAATAAGTGACCATCTTAGGAGCTGGGTATTTCTGGGGACTGAATTCAGATCAGCTTTATCATGTACAAGTCACAGATGAGAACAAGTGGACGTTGTCCTATTATTCAGATTGAGAACGCTTGCAGCTTTTCATCATTCAATGATCCATTGGCGGCACTTCCGAACTGGATAATGGAAGTGGACCAGAGCGCTTCAACCTGTTGAACGGTTGTGCTGCTGGCGCCATGCCATAAGCTGGTGTGTCCGGTGACCCATGTTTCATTCATTAATCGCCTATCTTTGACCACATTAAATATGTATCCCACTGTCCCACCAGAAAAAGAATTCATTCCCTTTGCCCTCGCTCTTTGCCCCCTTGTTTTGCACTTTGCAGAGCTGACCACAATGGAGTCCCAAACCAAGGTCTGAAGCGTGCTTGGCATGTTCACTCCCTCCAGGCTTTGCTGGAACTTTTCGCCCAATTTCAAGCTTTTCAGGCTGCTGGGCCATGTGACTCCTTCCAGGCTTTGATTGAACCATTGGCCAAACTGCAAATCTTCAAGGCCACTGGGAAAGACCACTTGGTCCAGACTGTGGTTGAAGCAACCACCAAAAGATAGACTCTGAAGGCTGCTTGGCAGGCTCACTCCTTCCAGGCTCCTGTTGAACTCTTCACCAAAAGTCAAGCTTTGAAGACTGGCCGGCAGGGTCACCTGCCGGAGGCACTGGTTGAACATATGGCCAAAAGTCAAAGTTTGAAGATTAGTTGGCAAAGTCACACACTCCAGGCTTTGATTGAACTGCTCACCAAACGTCAAATGTTGCAGACTTTCTGGTAAAGCCACGTGATTCATGCTCTGGTTGAAAGAGGTTTGAAACGTCAAAACTTCAAGACTCATCGGCAGCCTGACGTGTTCCAGGCTCTGATTGAAGGCACAGCCAAGTTTCAAAATTCGAAGATTCTCTGGAAAGGTCACTCGTTCAAGGCTATCGTCGTCGAACCAATCACCAATGGTCAAACTTTGAAGACTGCTGGGCAAGGGGCCCAAGTGCTCGAGGCTGTGGCTAGAAAACCAACCAAAGGTCAAGCTTTGAAGAGTACTCGGCAAGGTCATGCCGTCCAGGTTCTTGTTGTTGCTATCGCCCAACATCAAAGTTTGAAGACCGCTTGGCATTGCCACTCCTTCAAGGCTTTGGTGGAACGAATCATCAAATTCCAAATTTTGCACAGCGCTTGGTACCTTCACTCGTTGAACACTCGGGGAAGAATCATCACCTACAGTCAAACATTCAACATTGCCAACAGTCAAGCTCTTGAAGTTGCATGGCAGGGTCACCATTTCTAGTCTGTGGACAAATGCGCGGCCAAGAATCAAAGTTTGAAGACTGCTAGGCAAGGCCACCTGCTCCAGGCTCTGGTTGAAGAATTCACCAAAAGCCAAACTTTTGAGGCTGTTTGGCAAGGTCACTTGTTCCAGGCTCTGATTGAAATGACAGCCAAGAGACAAACTTTGAAGACAAGTTGGCAAGGTCACATGCTCCAGGCTTTGATTAAACGTGCCCCCAAATTTGCCAAAGCTCAAGCTTTGCAGACCTTCTGGTAAAGTCACGTGAGACAGACTCTTGTTGAAATCATGGCCAAAGCTCAAGCTTTGAAGGCCTTTTGGCAAGTTCACTCCTTCCAGGCTCCTGTTGAACGCGGAGCCAAGAGACAAACTTTGCAGACAACTTGGCAAGGTTACGTGCTCCAAACTTCTGTTGAACTCATGTCCAAGAGACAAACTTTGCAGACTACTTGGCAAGTTCAGGTCATCCAGGCTTTGATTGAACTCACCAAGAGTCAAACTCTTCAGACTTGTTGGAAAAGTCCCGCGTTTCAGCACTTGATTGAATTTCTTACCAAGCGACAAACTTTGCAGACTGCTTGGAAAGGTCACCCGTTCCAGGCTTGCATTAAATTCCTCACTGAAAGTCAGGTGTTCCAGGCTATCGCCAAGGAAGTGAAGATACTCGCCAGCTGCTGTTCCCTGCAGCTGTGTGACACCTTCCAGCGGAGATTCTTCATGAAAGGTCCTGATCCCCTTCACAAAACAGCATGCTGCATACAAATCTATTGGCACATAGGTGCAGGACAGTGTTGCTGTTCTTCCAAGCATTCCCTGCTTTTGCAAGGTTTGATCTAGCCTCAGCCTTGAATTCACATGATACAGAGCAAGCTTTGTGCCCTGTTTAGATGGAAATTTCTCCAAGATCAAGCGTCGTACTTCCCGACCCAGCATCGAAGGAAGGACACTCAGCGTGATGCCTTCCCCACTCAAACACAGCACCTGAAGATGAATCACATCAGGTTGACCTGCGTCCTGAGCTGCCAAGGTCGACTCCGCATAGCCACCAGGACCAGCTGACGCCGTTCTATTTGATGCGGAAGCGGAGGTTTTTTGACCCATGTTGGAACAGCTGCTGTGCGGGAGAGAAAAAAAAAGTGGACATGTGTATCATGTGTATGTCTACACTGACCCCTTCTGAATGGCAAGATACATTGTGCATTTACAATCATTTACATACATGCAATATGAACTTTTAAACATGACATAAAACACTGGCCTTCTCACATGGTTTAGTCTCTGCAGTGGGGGATAGGGGAATACCTCAAGCCCCAGATCCCTCTGAGCATTCCCCATTGGAGCAGGTCAGATAGATCGTAATTTCAATAAACCATCAGCAAACAAATTTCAAGACACAATGTACCTATGTTGTTTTTTCATGTTTGGTTTCAAAAGAATCTAATATATATAAATGTAATATGTATATATATATATATAACAAATCCAACATGTATATCATTATGTATATAATAATAGATAGTATACATTGCGATAGACCTTCAGTTCAACCCATTAGACGACTCCCTTCCTGTTGCGTCCAGTTGTCCTGCCACTTCATTGGCGGCACGTCAGGATGTGGTACGGCGCTGTAGTTCACCGTCTCAATGGCAATGCTTCCATCGGCAGCCCTGGAGATGGCGATTGAATGGCCACTTGATGGGATAATGGGAGTAGAATGGGAATTGAATCACCATGAAATGGCGATATGATGGGAATAGTATAACTAACAATCTACTATTTCCATTTCTTTGTGGCGATTTGTTGTATAATAATGGGAATAGTATAAGCAACAATAGAAATAACATTATATGTTTTGAATGATTATGTGTATATATATATATATACATATATAAATACATATATATATATATACATATATATATACATATATATATATATATTGACAAAATGCATGATTGCTTGGATGTATCCCAACCTGTCCTAAGGTCCTGCAATCACCAAGGTCCATTGCATTCACCATGCATTTCCTGTTGTTGCCANACAAAATGCATGATTGCTTGGATGTATCCCAACCTGTCCTAAGGTCCTGCAATCACCAAGGTCCATTGCATTCACCATGCATTTCCTGTTGTTGCCATCGCTGCCCGAGGGGCCCCTTGACGCCTTCATTGGCGTGGATCGTGTGGCGTGAGATCGATGGAAAACTGGTGATGCTTCGCGCGTGTTTCCTTGGAGTGAGGGTGGAATCCCTAACAACTATATCATCCTGATATTCAACCCCAATCACACATCCGCTTCCGCATGGTAGCGGAGCCGCGCTCCTGAAAGGACCGGCTACCGCAGGGGGCACTTTGCTTCCTGAAGTGAGGACATTTCCGTCCTGAGGCCACTTTGGCCACCACCTTGGCAATCCTTGCCAACCTGCAATGTCCCTGGATCAGAAAGATACCTTCAAGGATCTGCAATTCAATGGTCAGCCGTCAGGTTACAGAGACTTCCGAAGGAAAACGCTGTTAGCCGTGGCAAGTCTTGAAGACAAGCATGCTCATTTAGCTGGACCTAGACTGTTGTCGAGGTTGTCTGGTGAAGCGTGGCGTGCTACTGAGCATTTGCCGATCAACAAACTGCGTAGCTCTGAAGGATGGTTGGAAGTGATCAAAGCCTTAGACAATCACTACCGATACCTGCCTGAGACCGAATTGCATGAAGCGATTGAAGAGTTTTTTTTCAGTTAAAGAGACGCCATCATGAAGGTGCAACTTCATTCTCATCGAGGTTTAGGACACAACTGGATCGAGTGCAGAATCTGATTGCACAGGAACGTGAGATGGTGCGAAGTAAACGTAGGAAAAAGGAACCTCTGAAAAGTACAGCCTCCAGCAGCCTGGAGGAGACAAGTGATGAAGATGACGATGGTGCTGGATCGTATGGTACAGCCCGTGCTCCTTCTATGCCTGTGGGTTCTCCTCAGCCTGAGCCAGCTTNTGCTGGATCGTATGGTACAGCCCGTGCTCCTTCTATGCCTGTGGGTTCTCCTCAGCCTGAGCCAGCTTCAGCCGAAGCTGATCCACCTGCCGCTGCATCAAGTGTTCCGCCTGAACCTGCTGCTGCTGCATCCGCCACTCAGCCTGAGCCAACTGCCCCAGCCACAGAGGGTCCTAAATCCAGAGCATCGACATCACATGCAGGATCGAAAGTTGGTTCGAAGCGTCGTCATGAGACACATTCACGTGGAACATTCGAAGAGGATCATGCTTTTGGACTTCGGAAAATGCAACATATGCTGGGAACCTTGGAACCTGGTNACACATTCACGTGGAACATTCGAAGAGGATCATGCTTTTGGACTTCGGAAAATG
This sequence comes from Symbiodinium sp. clade C Y103, assembly GCA_003297045.1. Lineage (NCBI taxonomy): Eukaryota > Dinophyceae > Suessiales > Symbiodiniaceae > Cladocopium > Cladocopium sp. clade C. The sequence goes on along the minus strand of BGPT01003126.1, from coordinate 18,057 downwards.
CAACATATGCTGGGAACCTTGGAACCTGGTAAGCTGAAGCCGACTCCAATTTTTCCACAGAGTGTGCTTGGACATTTGTACATGCGCAAATATGGCCTGTCACGTGAACAAAGAGCTCAGATCATCCGAGCCACCAATGGCTCATCTCGTTTTGTTGATGTGGAGCGCATCATGCGCGCCTCTGACCTGGAAGAGACGAAGGATGATCGCCGTGCCCAAAAGCCTGGTAGACGTGATGCCTATGCAGTTTCTGTCAAACGTGACAAACAGCAAGTGTTCATAGCTGACGATGATGAATCATCGGAATTGGTAGACTATGAAAATGAATCGAGTGAAACAGGTGATGACGAAGTTATGGCCGCAGCTCAANGAATCATCGGAATTGGTAGACTATGAAAATGAATCGAGTGAAACAGGTGATGACGAAGTTATGGCCGCAGCTCAAGAAGATGAAGATGATTCCGAAAACGATGAAGCCTTGGAAATTCTGGAAATGCATAAGAAATCAAAAGATAAGTTTCGAAAAGCATTCAGATCCTACAAGGAATCCAGAAAGAAAGTCAAGGAGATTCGTAAGAGCCGACAGCCATATTACCCTGTTGTTGCACTGAATCAGCCACCATCAGATGCAACTGGATCCTCTGCACAGGTTCCTTTACAGAAACAGCAGTTCAAGTATGACCGCAAGAACACTGCAGCTGNCAACTGGATCCTCTGCACAGGTTCCTTTACAGAAACAGCAGTTCAAGTATGACCGCAAGAACACTGCAGCTGCTAAGGGGAATCCGAAACGAAAGCCTGATAAGGGTGCGAAAAGGGAAGAAGCCAATTTAGCTGAGACAACCATGCTCACCGAGTTCAACTACATGGTAGAAGAGGTCAATACAGTTTTATCTGAGGAAATTCTGTTGACAAGTATCCCCATGGGTTTTGCAATCGTTGACACTGGTTGTACGACTTCAGTTATTTGTGAAGAATGTGCAGAGCGTTTGATTGAATTTCTCAAAGGACATCAACTTCCTCTTCCTGAACCGAAGACCTTGCCGCCAGTGGAATTGAAGGGTTTTTCAGGTGAAGCTACAACCACCACCAAGGGTCTGGTTTGGTATGTCAAGCTGGGTACTACTTGGGGGACAATTTCAACGTACGTTATCCCTGGAAAAACTGCCTTTTTGCTTTCACGAAGGGTCTTGGAGGGGATGAATGCCGAAATCCACTTGGGGAACAAAACATTGACTTCCGAGAAACATGGTATTCGAGAAATGGTTTTGAGACAAGCTACAAATGGCCATTTGCTCATGCCGCTTTGGGAGTTACCTCAAGACTGGAGTCCTGAAGAGATTCATTTAGAAGAAGTCGATTCCGATGTTTGCCAACATGACCATGAGCCCAATCCAACGCCAACTGCTGCCGCTGCCCGCATGGAGCCAGCAGTCATCGCTGATGAGGACAGCTGCTCTGACCAAAGTCCCAAAAAATGATAAGCCAGTTGGTGAATCCCCCAATAGTCCGGGTCCCATTAGTAATGGTGATAAGACTAAAGGGAAGAAATGTAAGTCTGGGATAACTATGAATGACAAAAGGAGTGCACTTCAGCATATTGCCAAAAACACCAAAAAGGGTATGGTTGATGTTGCCGCGATGCATGACCCCCTTANAACTATGAATGACAAAAGGAGTGCACTTCAGCATATTGCCAAAAACACCAAAAAGGGTATGGTTGATGTTGCCGCGATGCATGACCCCCTTAGGACCATCTTTGGTAATATTGTGCCTGAAATCACCTATGCATTCATAGCATATCGCCCCAGATTAGAACGTATGCCTCATGTTGCAGCCGAAAATGATCTGCTGTGTTCCATGGTAACCTTGAGTAAAGAAGGTTCATATCAAGAGTTTCCCTGGTATATCCGTNGAACGTATGCCTCATGTTGCAGCCGAAAATGATCTGCTGTGTTCCATGGTAACCTTGAGTAAAGAAGGTTCATATCAAGAGTTTCCCTGGTATATCCGTCCCAAGGGTGCCGATCGACGAGGAGTCCAGCAAACCAACCTAGCCTTGTTTGCATATCGTGAGTCGCCAGCTGAAACAGCCGTTCCTAATCAACCTGAGGAACGTCAGTGCATGTGTTGTTGTGAACATGACCCCATGCTTNGCCTTGTTTGCATATCGTGAGTCGCCAGCTGAAACAGCCGTTCCTAATCAACCTGAGGAACGTCAGTGCATGTGTTGTTGTGAACATGACCCCATGCTTCCCAATAACCATAGCCATGAGAGTGGGTTAGGACTGGAAGTTATGTATGAAGAACTTGATTGGATAGAACCCCAAAAGAAAATATCACCTGAAGGGATAAAAGCCATCAAAAAGGGTATCCAATCTCTCAGAAAAACCAGTTCACAGATGCTCCTCTCACGTGTNACGTGTTCTCAGTGAACCGGATGCAGTGGAACGAGACTTGCGTGCCTGGTTAGGACCTCAAGCCCATAAGTTGCAGCAGCCTGTCCAAATGATTGAGGTATTCACTGATTCAGCGCCTTTAGCATCCCAGTTGGAATTTGAGTCAAATCAAACTGTGATTAGAATTGGCATTGAACATGGCCAAGACCTCAACCGCCTNGACCAATCGTCCCGTGTTGAAACCCACCAGGATTGTGACCACTTCCTTGCGCCTTGCACAAGCTCTCCAAAACTGTAGATGTGACCACAAACATGAGCATGCACATCTTGAGGGTTGTTATAAGGGTAGGAATTTGTCCTCCTGGGCTGAAGTGTATCCCAAGAAGTTTTGTAGGATTGTTGCCAGAGCTTTGAATCAGGAGTCCCTGCAGTCCAATCCACCGGACAACCATTGGTCCGAAGAGCTGTTTGCAGCCGAATCNGAAGTTTTGTAGGATTGTTGCCAGAGCTTTGAATCAGGAGTCCCTGCAGTCCAATCCACCGGACAACCATTGGTCCGAAGAGCTGTTTGCAGCCGAATCAGCCGAGCAAGAGATAGCACCTGAGTCGGAGGGCGCCCAGTCCGAAATCACAGTTGAAAAAGCCAAGGCAATTGTTGCTAAGCTTCATGTCAATACCGGACNTGTCAATACCGGACATGCGTCCCCCGAGCAGATGATGCGCCTTGCAAATAGATGCCAGTCTTCAGAGACCATAAAACAGGTCATTCGCAACTTCAAATGCTCTGTGTGCGAGGAGCTCAAGGTTCCTGTCTTGCAAAGGAAGGTCACCATTCCACATGCTGAAAAGCCTCATCAAATTGTTGGTGTTGATTTCGTGCAAGTCGAGATGAGACGAGAAGGTCCTGATGGGAACCTGATTGAAAAGAAGTTCAACGTTGCGACCTGTGTCT
>BGPT01003126.1:0-14661 GCA_003297045.1 Symbiodinium sp. clade C Y103 | reverse complement strand
TATGGCCCAAAGATGCTGGAAGACCACCTCACGACCAGTAGAGGAAGTTATCGAAACATGTGCATCCATCCGGAACCAACACATGCGTAAATGCGGTTTCTCACCTTGTCAATGGTTCTTGGGTCAAGACATGAAAACTCCTGGCTGGTTGGGTGATGTCTCTGAGCAACGAAATTTCCCAGTGCAGTCTCAAATCCTTTCCGATGAAACTTTTGCTGACCGAATGCGCCTTTGCGAAGAAGCTGCAAGAGCCTTTATAGATGAACATGCAAAAGATACTACATGGAGACGTGCCATATTGGGCAGAAATAGGCCATATATGCGTGGTCCCTATCAAGCTGGTCAATTAGTCTATTTCTACAGAAGACGTGGAGCTGGTCAGTTGAGAACACGTTTTGGTGTTTGGCAGGGCCCCGGTAGAATTGTAGGTNATAGTTTGGGTCTCTTTCAATGGTTTTCTCTACAAATGTGCACCGGAATCCCTGAGACCAGTCCCAGAAGATGAAGACACTTTCCGACAATTGGCAAAGAATCTTGCAGAAGGCAAACTCCATCATGATGTCATCGACGCTGAACAGGTAGCTCTGAAAAATGCTGGATCTTTCCAAGATCTGACAGGTGATGTGCCTGGTGATGATGACATGGAACTCGCCTCTGACCTTGAGGATGAACCCAATGATGTAATACATAAAGGGGAAAAGCGTCATTTAGAGGGCGAGGAGCCAATTCGTAGAGTGTCCCAAAGATTTTATAGATCACCGGAATACTGGAAAAAGCGTGCCGCTGGTGCANGGGGAAAAGCGTCATTTAGAGGGCGAGGAGCCAATTCGTAGAGTGTCCCAAAGATTTTATAGATCACCGGAATACTGGAAAAAGCGTGCCGCTGGTGCACCACCCTTAGGAGCCCGTCAAGAGGGTGTAATGCCTCAAATGGTAATTCCTGGAGAAGAGCCTGTTCCAAAAAGGGTTAGNAAAGCGTGCCGCTGGTGCACCACCCTTAGGAGCCCGTCAAGAGGGTGTAATGCCTCAAATGGTAATTCCTGGAGAAGAGCCTGTTCCAAAAAGGGTTAGGATTGAAGAACAGCCCCAAATGCAAGAAGATGTGCCATCAGAACCATATGAGCCATCCATTGCACCTGAACAGCCAGATGAAGCCATGTCAGAACAATTGGAGGATCCGCATCCGATGCCAGTGGAGACAACAGAATCTCCAGTGCCTGCGCCANCTGAGGAACCACCTCCTCATATTCCGAGTGATGATGAAGGACTGATTGCTGAGTCCACTCCAATCGAATCAGCCGAGGTCATGGAAGTATCCATTGATGACACCCCTGAAGATATCACGGATAACCCGTTATGCCTTTGGTCCGTACTTGATGAATGCCTACAGGTAGCCAATACAAAAGCAGCCAAAAGAAGGGTTGAAGCTTCCTTGCGTAAGCTAAGTAAAGAGGATAAGGTTCTTTTTGAAAAAGCTATGCAAAAAGAATGGCAATCTTGGGTAGAAAATCGAGTCATGTCCTTGTGCAAAAGACGTGGTGTAGACCCCAAGAAAGTGATCCGAGCTAGATGGGTATTAGTTTGGAAGAAAAGCAGTGATCCCGACGTAACCGCTAAGACCCCAAAGGCTAGATTGGTGCTTGTTGGTTGGCAGGATCCCATGTTAGGAAAGATAGCCACAGACAGTCCCACTCTCCGAAAGGAAACAAAAAGTGTAGTACTTTCTGTGTGTGCAGCCAAGAAGTGGCGTATATGGGGTGCCGACATCAAAACCGCGTTCCTCAGCGGTGATGCATCATCTAGAGAACTTTACTTCAAACCACCACCAGAGATCAAACAGNAAGTGGCGTATATGGGGTGCCGACATCAAAACCGCGTTCCTCAGCGGTGATGCATCATCTAGAGAACTTTACTTCAAACCACCACCAGAGATCAAACAGTGGATGTCGTTGACTGACGAGGACTTGTTTCGCCTTNTTCCTCAGCGGTGATGCATCATCTAGAGAACTTTACTTCAAACCACCACCAGAGATCAAACAGTGGATGTCGTTGACTGACGAGGACTTGTTTCGCCTTGAAAAGGCGGCATATGGTCTTGCCGAAGCCCCGAGAGCTTGGTTCATGAGACTCACACGAGAGATGAAAGAAGCCGGATTAGTTCAATCCAGCCTGGACCCTTGTCTCTTCTATCTCAGGTCCCAAAACCAACTAATGGGTATATGTGGTGTTCACGTTGATGATTTACTGGGTGGGGGTACCAAAGAAATGGATGAAGTTCTCACTAGACTTAGGTCAAAGCTTCCTTTTGGAGATTTCCGAACATTCACCATCAGGTACACAGGGATCGAAGTCCGACAAGACCCACAATCCTACAGCATAGAAATTGGCCAAGAAACATACATTGACTCCTTAGAGCCTGTAAGTACAAAAGCTTTGGGAAGTGCTGGTACTGCCTTGAGTGATCCAAGTATCTTGAGGACATGCGCCGGTCAACTTGCATGGGTGTCAAATGCGACCCGTCCCGACCAGAGTTTCTTGTCTTCATACTTGCAGGGAGTTCAAGATAAAGGCCAAGTTTCCCATGTCCAACTGTATAACAAAGCACTTCGAGAAATGAAAGAACGAAGGGTATGTTTACGTTTTCCAAGTTCCGTGGCAATTCAAGATTGGAGAATTGTTTGCATATCGGATTCGGGATGGGGAACACGCAGTAGTGGGGAGAGTCAAGGGGGGTATATTCTGTGCCTTGCTCACAAATCAATCCTTGAGAGAAAACGTGCTCCATGTTGGATCATAGACTGGGCTAGCAAGAAGCTCAAACGAATGGTTCGCAGTTCCGTTGCAGCCGAAACTCTTGCTGGTCAAAATGGTTTGGATGCCATTGAATCTCTTCAAGCATTGCTGAGTGNTCGCAGTTCCGTTGCAGCCGAAACTCTTGCTGGTCAAAATGGTTTGGATGCCATTGAATCTCTTCAAGCATTGCTGAGTGAGCTCCTCCATGGAATGAGTCCCAAAGAATTTCGGGAAAGAAAGCCTTCCATACCGTCTGCACTTGTCATTGATAGTAAGGGTTTCTATGATGCAGTGACTAGAAGTTGTTGTTCGCAGTCCATTTCAGTTGAAAGAAGACTCATGATTGACTATGCGATAGCTCGAGAAACTATGACCAAGCAATGGATCCTAGCTTTCTGGGTCAATAATCTTCGCATGGCAGCTGATGCTCTCACAAAGCTGAAGGGAGACACGCGACCACTCTTTGAAATCCTCGAGGGAGGAACCTATCAAATCAAGTTGTGTGAAGAATCTGGACGGAAGGAAACTGCCAGGAAAAAGAATGCGCCTGAACAGCCTGAACAGCCACCAAAGCAGTCACCGAAGTGATCCTGCAAGGGTGCCTCATGCATGTTATGTATAGGGTAAATAATCCCCGTAAAAGGAATAGATAGTCTGTTGTATAGGCACATATCGTAAAGTCGATAATTTCTGCACAGCCTTGAAGTTCTTGAATTCACTTGACCGAAAACCAAACGTCACATGAGAGAGCCTTGAGAAATCCAAGGAGCCAAGTTTTTCTTTTTACCAGTGTCGAACTGTAAACCGCTTGTGCCAGGTTCAACTGAAAAGCAGTGTAGCCGTTTTGCAGTCAAGTGTAACGATCGACCTTTTTCCAATAGGCCTTTCCGAATTGCCTGTGATGAGTTCCAGCAAGTCCGCCCGTGTGGAGACATTTTCTGATGGTCCCTTGAGCCAGCATGAGATCGTGAGTGCCTCAGGTTTGCTCTTGCGAGCCGTCAAGCATGGACAAAGTCACAACATCATGAACACGCTCCGTNGTGAGTGCCTCAGGTTTGCTCTTGCGAGCCGTCAAGCATGGACAAAGTCACAACATCATGAACACGCTCCGTGGTGCTCCCAATTCGAAAGCTTACTGGATTGGAGGATCAACTGTCCTTCAAGATCTCCGCACTGCAATGATGCAAGATGTGGCAGGTCCCTCATCGATGAATGATGCCTCGAAGCGCCGTTTGGATGATGACGACGCGACATCGTGGGATCAGGTTTCTTCGTTGTGTGAGGATCACAGTGAAGCTGCATTCATGGACAAGCTGTCTTTTGGAGATGGTCCTGTTCCAGCACCATGGATTGAGAGCCGTAGTCCGCACCTCCGTGCCATGGACGAAGTCCGTGAGGACATCAACATTCCATTCCCAAGTGACATCCAAAGTGTCGCAACTTGGGGCAAGTGCTTTTGTGAGACTGATAAGTACAAAAGTGATAATGTCACATATGATCAGCTGGTGCAGCGTGCCAAGCATGATGCTGAGTGTAAGAAGTACTTGAAGTGGCTTGTTGATAAATATGGCATGAAGCCCGGTGTGACCCCATCCGATGAGAAGATTACTCCAGGTAAAGATCTGGCACGANATGGCATGAAGCCCGGTGTGACCCCATCCGATGAGAAGATTACTCCAGGTAAAGATCTGGCACGATTTTTGCAGCGCTCCGGATGGAAAGCTTCCAATACTGACGTGGCATTCACACGTCGATTTGCGTGATATGATGTGCAGCCGGAAAAGCATATCCAAGTATGAACCCTCGTGGCAAGCTGGCAAGAGGGCGTGATGAAATGCATGTTTGCTTGAGTGTTATCCAACCTGTCCTGAGGTATCAGCATGTCCCTAAGGTCCTTTGCAACCATGTGCATTCCGATGTTGCCATNTGATGAAATGCATGTTTGCTTGAGTGTTATCCAACCTGTCCTGAGGTATCAGCATGTCCCTAAGGTCCTTTGCAACCATGTGCATTCCGATGTTGCCATCTTGTGCCCGAGGGGCCCCTTGAAGCCTATGCAGGCTTGATCGTTGTGGCGTGTGATGGAAAAAGCGTTGTGACGCCTTGGGCGTATTCTGGAGTGAGGGTGTCATAACCCTATCAACTGCATATCATCCTGATATCCAACCCCAATCACACATCCGCTTCCGCATNTTGTGACGCCTTGGGCGTATTCTGGAGTGAGGGTGTCATAACCCTATCAACTGCATATCATCCTGATATCCAACCCCAATCACACATCCGCTTCCGCATATATATATATATATAGATATTATATTATTCACATATACATGCAAGTAATGCAGATTCTATCCAATTCTGATGGTTAACGGTTAAAGAACTCCACATAGTAATTCACTATCTATATCCTAACCGTTTCGAGCCCCAATATGTTTCCACTTAATTTCAATTCTATCGACATCCTGGGACCCTGGCAAACCCCGGCAAACAAGCACAGCTGGGATGTATGGATGTTCATCCCCCCAAGTACGACATGATCATGGTAAATCATGGAACTATTCTTACTGGTGCTAAACGTAGGGAATGGGGGTTGCTGGGATGATTATTAATGGTTATTGTAGGTAATTCCCCCATTCCCTGCTAAGCACCAGTACGTATTGTTTGTAGTTGGTTAATGCATGTTAATGTTGGTTCTATATATTCCATCGTATCCCGATTCACCATTCGACCAATCAGAAGATAGAACAAATATGGAAACCCTGGAAACATAGGGGAAAACATCATCGAACTAACATCCTGGAAACACCGAAGTTTCTATCCCTTAGTTGGCAATACATACCATCTAAACATCCCATGATATCCCCCATTATTCCACACTCATCTGGAGAAATCATCATGATTCACAAACCTGAAACCAGGCCTTTTGTGGATGACTCACAAACCATCACTTCAGTGCGCAGTGAGGTCATGATCAACTTCATCCAAGTCCGGTACTTCAATCCACCGAGGTTCTGGGTAGCGCCCCATGTAGCCGTCGCGAGGGCCCAGCCCGACACGGTGATATTTGGCACCTGACGTCGAGATCGTCACTGAGATTGGTGGGGAAATGGGGAGATAACTGAGGATATGATAGGTTAGGAATATATATATATATATAAATCATATATTTAAAGTATATAAGAATAGGTTACATAACCAAGGATATATATATATATATACATATTTCTTTGGGCCACCATAGCTACTCTGGATGGTTGCGAAATCTTGCAGCAGTTTGGGACTATGAAAGGTAACTATGAAACACTGTAAATCATGGAATAAACGATGGGATAACTACCATCTACCAACTGGTGCAGGATTTCACGGGAATATCCACAGTAGGTGAGAATATCATGGGTATATCATGAGGATATGTAACCAACATATACCAACATGATACGGATGTGATTACCATTGATAACTTATGGATTGGTTGACAGGGGAAATGGTTAGATCTGGTACAATGGTATTGGGGACTTTTTATGGTTCTTACCATTGGGAACTTCAATGATCCAAACCGGGGAATATGGATTGTTTGTGGCCTGGGGAAAATATGGGGATATACCCAACAATAGACAGGGATATGATCGGAATATCATGGGGATATGTAACCAACATGATATGGACATGATGATTTATGGATTGGCTATAGTAATTGTATAACCTATCATATCCGACTGAATTCTATATAATGATTCGCCTGAAAATCACGAAAATAAGGGGATGATTGCCCATACATTCAGATAAATGGTGATATGATAATGGGAATATAGTGGGGGTATGTATCAACATATACCAACATCAGATGGCTGTGATGATTTCTGCTGATTTATGGATTGGTTGAGGGGAAAATTTCAATCAAAACTCATGCTCTTCCCCATTTTCCAGGGGTTTCCGGTTCAAAAAACTGTCCCTTAAACCAATCTAGGTTTGTCTGAAAATAGGCTATCCCCAACTCCAATGGTTTCTCATCATTCTCCCCATTAGATGGCGAAAGAAATGGTGGTATCCACCATTTTCAGACAAACCCATATACCAATTGTCTTATTGATAGATAATATGATGATGTAATCTAGTGAATATTGAAGACTCAGATATTGATCTATGATATATATATATATCTCATGTTCGCTTCCCCATGGCCATCATCTACCGCTACCATCCCATCCCGCCTATGGACTTGGCTTGCGCGGGTTCGTTGACCGTGGGGTCGTAGATGTGGATCTCGCAGCCCAGGCCCAGCTCGTGGATACCCAGCTCAAACCTCGGTGCGACAAAAAAACCGAAGGACTGGGGTGATTGATGATGATTATTACTATACATATATATTATATATATTATATATATATATTATAAACATAATTGATATTATATATATAAACATAATTGATATTATATATATATATATAAACATAATTGATATTAATTGTTACCCTCTGGTAAAACTCACAGTTTGCTATAGGTTAAAATCACCATTTCAAATAGCTTTCCATACACGATTTCGTCCATAGACCCTGGGATGATCTCTTCGCCGCTACCGAGCTGTCAGGGAAGAACTTCCGGACGATCCCGGAAGAGCCGGAACCGCCAATAGCGTGGGTTTCCTAAAATGGAGGTATCCAAAAATGGATGATTTATAATGTTTTTTTAAATAAAATGGATGATTTTGGGGTACCCCGATTTTAGGAAACCTCAATAGCATCTCCGGTGCTAATTTTAGCAATCGGACATCCACCTCATATTGCTGGGTTACATCTACCGTCACCAGCCATTTGTCCCCCCTTTTTTGACGCCGGCGGCACTTCATGTCGTTGTTGGATCCGAAGGAGTAGACCACACATGGCGACTGGATTAGCCGGGCACCGCAGGTCCACTTGTTTCCATCTCCGTTTCCTTGTCCGGTGTACTCCTGGCTGGAGAGTCCAATGGAGATACCAAGTGGTTTGGGCATTGTCCATACATATGGGGCCCTCGAAATAGCAAAGTTGGTGAAGAATGTGAAGATAACTCCAACAACCATGGTTTAAGAATGTTTATGATATTTAAGTAACTATGATTAGTATGCTTAATGGATGTTTATGGAGTTAATGGAGTAACCAGAATCGTTGATTTTCCATGCGTGCGCTTTTTGGGGTTCCCCAGGTCTTCACAGTGCTGGGAGCTGAAGCTGCAGAGACCCGGTTCAACAAGGAGTCATGGTATGGCCCTCGTGGTTTCAACTTGTTTCAAGAAATCAAATGCTTACTGGTGCTAAACGTAGGGAATGGGGGTTGCTGCGATGATTATGAAAATTGTTATTATAGATCATTCCCTCATTCCCTGCTAAGCACCAGTAAGAATTTAAGAAACCATTGGTATGGCTCAAAGACCGCATTTTACCATTCGCCTAAGAAACCATTTCGTACGAAACCATTGTTTTGTGATTGTTTTTTACTTTAAGTTTTAAGACTAGAATTTCGTATGGCTCAAAGAGCTATCGACAGGGCCATTAAGAAATGTTCATGACTTGAGCCAAATAAACGGTTCAATTTGAAGGTCAACAGTTTCGAGCCATGGCATTGTTTGGCACTGTACACTCTCTCATCTTTGATCCCCTTAAGGCCACAGCAAACCTATCCCTCCAATTGGTCAACCAAGGGTGCTCCTCGCCCCACAGGCAGGGCCAGTTGGAGTTATACTTGATGAAACCTGGATGAATATTCACCTGAGCCCAGGAAGTGCCATTCCCCGAAATCTGGACGTTCTCACGGCCTGAAAATTCTACAATTTTGTTAGCTGAGGTATGCTGAGGCCATGGGTTTTGGACTTTTAACATAAAATATATATGTATTATATATTATGTATATATGCAATATTATGTAATATTAAATATATTATATATATATTGTCCATATGATACACAACATATATTGTACAGTATCATGGAAAGGCTCCTGCCTGACCCTAACAGCTTGTAGTCAAAATGATATCCTTCACCGTTTGGGAAACAGTTCTTTTCAGCAAAACATGAGATTTTCCTCCACTTCTTGAGACCGCGTCAATAGGGTAGGGATGGGGGGTCTTCTAATTGGGGGGGTTGGGTATCTGCACTTCTTCACCCACTATCTTGCATTTGGTGAAAATCTATGTTTGTTCCAACAAATCAGATCTTCTGACCATCACTACGATGGAGCCCCAGGGTGCACGACCGGTGTGAAGCCATGAAACCATGCCATGGTCCATTTACTTCGATTACCTTAAGCCTTAAATGCTGATTTTCCATAGCAAACTGTAACAAGTTACCAAAGGGCAAACCATGGTATGAAGAGTTGTACCAGGATATTTACAACTAAAAAGCACCAACAATAGGAAGCATTGAAGATTAAGCAACAAGTGCCATCCACAGTTTTTTCACAACGCGGACCGTGCGGCATTCTTCTCGTGACGCTGATACCAGTACTGCTTTTCAGCCTTCATTTCCTTGGTCAAACTCTGTCTGAGCTGTGAGCCCCAAGTCGGGTGGTTGTCGTTACTCCTCCCAAAATCTTTGATATATCGCGGAGACTGAAATCCTGACATATGAACAGCAATAAGCCAACCCGAGACCTTGTACTGCGGCCTGTGCGAGGAAACAAATCTAGTTCCATTGAAGATAGGGTGATATTATTGGTTGCTTCCGCCGCTAGCCCTATTGCATTCTACAAACTTTCACTGGATTGGTTAAAGGGAAAATTGAAACCGGAAACCTCTATATTTGATGGGGAAAACCATGGTTTCCTGTAAATTTTCCCAACAAAACCAATCCAGTGAAACTTGGCTGATATGATACGTCCTCCATAAATTCCGTTCCATACACTTGATGAGGCTGTGTCAACATAGACTCTTGCATTGCTCATAGGAGATACATATCGAATGTTTGAAAACGCTATATGGCTACAAACCTCACACCATCCCACAATCATTTCACTAATGTTACCTTATTAGCGACTTTCTGACCCTGACATTTGCCAGTAGTTGCTAATCATAGATAGCCTGCCTGAAGAAAACAAGTTTCAGATTGGTGTAGCTTGGTACTCTATCTCCCTTTTCAAAACGAACCAAGGAAACACACGGCCATATTCACCTGCACCACGGTTTTCCCAAGAATCTTGGCAATGGGTGGTCACAAGTTTCAAGTCTCTCATCAGAAGTTGGATATATTACATCTGCAAAATATTTTATAACTTCACCTTTGAAACAAAGTTCTCTGCTAGTTTTCTTCCTGTAGTCCTGCAGTATTTGTTGAGACAATCGGCATTTTCTATCATGTTCTATCATCTTTTTACATAGATCAAAGTTTAGGCCCAAACTGTCGCTTACAAAAAGAACTGACAAAGGTGGGATCTGACCTTTATCAAAATCAAAACAATCCATCCCCCAACCTTTAGCCAAGGTTGAGCCCCTTTGGAGGACCCAGCGGCAATGGCAGCCACTCTTGAGTCCCAAATAGGACCTTTTCCATTCCTCAGCTGGGTGCTATGCACATGGATCAGAGTCTTGCTGAGTGAACTGCGGAAAACACGCGTAGCAACCATTTTTGTTTCCCATCTATGACTGTGAAGCTGCTGTTCTAGATCACTTGATGCCAGTCCAACACATCAGTCATGCTATCGCAGCTTCTGCCACCTCGGAATCAATAAACTCATTTGATCATATTTGACCAATCAAGGTGTTTATGCACCAAATTAAAACCAAAAGTGATTCAAATGACAAATACATCATCATGTATCATCATGCATTTTATCGAATATTATCTATAGTATGTCATAATTTATCTACATATACGATCAAAATTCAGATTTACCATGATTTACCAATGTTTACCATCATCTATCACTAAACTTCAGTGGAGTTCCCCCCCCCCCAACCTTTCACTGCGCCGAGCTGCCCCTCCAGTCCCAGCGTTTTCGTCAGCACCGGCAGCGGCCCGGCCGTCACCGGCTGCAGCGGTGGCGCTGTCACCGGCTCGGTACGGGGCACGGCGGTGGCGGTCTCGGGGACGTGGGTCGGCACGGCTTTGGTGCCCGGCCTGGGCTGTCGATATTTTCTGGGAGAACATCCACCGGAAAGCTATGGAAACATATGGAAACCATGGGTTTGTGTCCAGCTTGGGGGATGAAGAAACCTGGTTTGAAAACCATGGTGATCCACTGGAAGAGTGGGATGTGAACATTTTGTCAGAAAGCTTTCCGGGCTTCGAAGATGGTCACTTTGTAGCGGTCACATGGATTTCTTGTCCATATATTGGAATTGGGTGGGCAACCAGCCATGGCAGGTTACCCTCTGGGAAACAAAGCTGAGCAAACATCAAACAAAAGGAACACTTTTATATGTATACTTCCTGGTGCTTAGTAGGGAATGGGGGAATGACCGTCCTAATAACCATTAATAATCATCCCATTCCCCCATTCCCTACTAAGCACCAGTAAGTATATTCAGTTTGAAATCAAACCCTGGGAGGGTTTTTATAGCCAACTTGGATCACTGCAGGGTTTTCATATGGCAAACCATGGGAAAAACACCATGTCTTTCCGCCAGACCTCATCGATGTTGGCCTAGGAACTCCACTGAGGCGGCGGGCACATCTTTGGTGCTGAGCCTAGGCCGTGATAGTCGATTTGGTTCGGAATACCTATTCCTTTGGGTAGAACATATCCATCTGAATCCCAATGAACTTTTTTTCATCTGGTCAGAATCAGATTTCTTAGATCAGTCAAAAGCGCCTGGGTAGGTAGCCTTGATTTTGTGCTCCGGACTGTTGTTGCAGACAACCAAGAACAAACCCAGTTTGGTTTGCATGCTTTGGACATGGCACATCTTTCAAATGTCAAATGCCACAAATTACTACTGTTGCCGTTGCCTTCACAGGAGTTGACAATTTCCCAGAGGAAGGAACTGCAAAATGGAGACTCTTGGGGCTACTTTGGCAGATTAATGGGATCAACAGACACAAATCTTGTCTAGTTCAACTTGCCATGTATCAAGACTCCAATTGACCAACATTTGCAAATTTAGAAGTTTCCTAAGATGGGGGTACCCCCAAATCATCCATTTTATATAATGAGATTTTCCATTGTAAACCATCCAGCTATTGGGGTACCCCCCAATTTGTGGAAACCTCCATTTGATCCCACATGGACCCCCCCGAAAAAGGTTGCTGGACCCATTCCCTTGCCCCGCCATCACCTCAGGTGTTGTAGTTGAACCTGTACATTCTCCAGTGCCTGGGACAATACACAGCAGGGTCGATCAAAATGAGGCAACTAATCTGGGGTAATCAAACCAGGGAGGGCTGGGAAATGCAGAAAATCACACAGAAATTCAATGGAAAAACAAACACATATATTTTTATTTACTGTACAACTGTATATGTGTTTTTTTCCAGACCGTTGAGTTAGACTCCTGAGATACAAGACACTTCGCTTAGGAGGTTTAGGAGTTCTTCAAGTTCTAGAAACAGTCAATGATCATGAAGTTAGGAAATCCAGCGACTTCCCCATTGCTATCATTGTTTTCCCCCAGTTGTATCAAATACACCAGGAAGCCGGGTGGAACATGGCACCAAACATGAAGGACATTTCCAGATTTAAGGCAATCATCCAATTTTTGGAGGTATGGGTCAACATTCCAGACCATTGCTATCAGCTTTTAGTCTATTTTTTAGTAGCCAACCATCCATTTACAGTATAGGGGCACCAAATTTTGACTCATAACTCCAAGTTCTGCCGCTCCCTTCTCGCCCACCGGTCCTGGAGTAGATCTGACTGGCCTTCCGGGTGCGGGGTTTACCCCTGAAACTTGCTGATAACCACCAGGGAAAGTGTGCCCAAGTCCTTTTTGAGTGGCATGCCTGGTTGATATAGGGATTCCTCTAATGGATTATGATAATCCCATATACCCTCTGGTAATCAGCTACGTGGAGAAGCTGGGAAATCCCCTATATATAAATGGAGGTTTCGTTTGCTGGGAAAATCACCGGCCATTTTCAACAGCTATGTTAGTTTACCAGAGGGTAATAATCAACCAACCTGGGTTCTGAAAAACTGCTCGGCAACTCACCATTTGATCACAAGGAGGGTGCTGAAAACCAGGCGGCTCCGGACAGGAGGTGCCGAAAAAATGCTTGAAACCACCTGGCAAGAACCTTACCACCGAATAAACTTGAATGAACCAGTAAAGTAACCTCATCCCATCTCATGAAATACTAGTTGGATGATAGGTTTCACTAATTTGGGTGATCAAGAATCCCCAATAACCCAGGTAGCACAACTCCTTACAATAAGCAAACAACAAGGCCATCTTGACTGGCTCAGATGAACCCTATACACAATTCATGCTGGGGTGCTGGAGGATAATCATCTGAAGTGTGATTGCCGGCCATCGGTGCCAGTTCTTCCAATTTGAGACTGTGGACAATGCAATACACAACTAGAGTAACTAGAGCCAGATAGGGACGGACCATGTTGCATCCCACTTATACATGGGAAATGGGAGACCACATACATGAGACTACTGACAAACACGAGACTATATGGACCAATGGACTACAGGTTTATGTATTATATATGTATTATATTCTGGCTGAATTACAACAACTCACTAAGCTGAACATAGCTGTCATCATACGGCCATGTGGGGGCGACTCCCCGAATCCTAACTGACGGAAAACAATGAGGTCATCATGATCAAATTCATCCACATAAAGGGTACCCCCCCCATATAAGATCATCAACAAGGAGAACATGATGATATTTCTAATCCCCAATGATTACATAGTATATTCCAAAATATTCCAAATATGGAGGTGTCCTAATATGGGGGGTACCCCTTTAAAAGAATCCTATATGTTAATTCTGATTTTTCAATGATTCACCATCCAGCTATTGGGGTACCCATGGGTACCCCCCATTTTAGGAACCCCCAAGATACGTCCCGAAACGCCTCTGTAGACCTCCGCTCGCAGCAGCTCCACTTGCTTCAGCGCTGGGTCGTCTCCAAAGCCATCTGCGGCAGGGCGGACCCCGCCTCCTTCAAAAAAAACTTTGGTGATTTAACAGTTCGCCATGCTATAGATGGCCCATTTATAGATGCTTTATATATGGTGATTTTACCTATGAAACATGGTGGTTTTCCATGGCTATGTTAACCAGAAAGTAGATTCCGCAGTGGACTTCGCAAGGAAAAAGATAAGCCAAATCATCGACTCACTTCTCATGGGAATCTCCAGCAACCACAAAATGAAGGGCTTCTGAAGAATGGAGATATCATTGCGATACAGCAAAGAACATGATTTGGGCCGCCCAAAATTTGGGTATACTCCACATCCACTGGTTGATAATGATACATGAAATGATATTAAATGGCCATCTTTGGGGCCCTATTTTTCATGCCACCCATATTGCAACTACAAGGAGCCTATACCAGACTCAACACAACAATTTTGAGCAGCGATCACCGCGATCACCTCACAGTTTTGAATACTGAATGTCAGGCTCACATCACCTGACACATCACATGACAGTTTTGAAAAAACTTATATCAGCTCACATCACCTTACAGCGTTGGGTCGCAAAGAATCAGCTCACACCACCCAACGGTTTCATCACGTGACAGTTTTCGATCCTAACTTGTCAGCTCAAACACTATAGCCGCTTTGGTAAAGTATCACCTCACATATACCCCTGTCTTGGTTGATGATTGAGTCCCGCACCACTTTATTCAATTTTTTTCCTTGTTTCCAGTGCAGCACTCAATTCTACATATGATCCACATATGTAGAACGTATTCAAATTGATATTGTCTACATTTTCT
>BGPT01003125.1:22733-51553 GCA_003297045.1 Symbiodinium sp. clade C Y103 | reverse complement strand
GCAGATGTGAAGATATGCAGATGTGAAGATATGAAAATGTAATAATGCAGATCTCTTTTTACGAAAAACCCTTCGCAGACGCTCTCGGGAATAAAACATGAAAAGCGCTGATCTTGCAGAAGAACTGAGGAACAAAGAACTTGAGTGTCCTGCCAGCTGCCGCTTCGGCCCCCAGAATCAATGTTTCGGCCTCGGTATTGGTTTGCAAAACTTGTATTCAACATTATTTAACAGTTTAGGAAACACGCTGTCCATCCACAGGAGCAAACATCATCGAAGTTTTCGGCCATGACGAGCCAGTCGAGCCTGATCTATGTATGATATTTATACAGTATACACGGAAAGAAGGCTCTTTCGAATCTCCTTAGGCCCTCTGTCAAGGCTTCGAGTGTTTAGATGTGGCCACGTGGAGGCAGCACAGCACATCACAAACAGCAACGATGGAGACAATTCGTTGCCCTGCCTGTAGTGACTGCCCTCGCAGTCACACCGACTCGCTGTTGTTACAATCCCTTGCTGTGGGTGAAAAGAGCTATGTAGTCAAAATGTCGCATTTGTAATTTGGCCACAGCTGTTGTCTGATTTGCAGGTCTACACCTTGAACAATTCTAGCTCATACGATCCATAGGTTTACGCAGTACTTTCTCTCAGTCGCCGAGCCTGAAAGCTACAAGTTGGTGAAGTTTGTGGACTGCTACTGTAGCGGCTTGAAGGTGGAAGCAGAGATATCAAGCCAGAAGGACTATAGAGCAACAAAAAACATCCGGCAAAAAAAGTTTTCAGCGAAACGTGCTTGGCTCATGAAGGGCTGCAGAAGCAGACCGTGGCAAATCTGATGCCCAAGGGGCCATGATGGCTGTGACCACTTTGTGTCCTTCACTTTAAGTGATGACAAGGCCGTACTATCTCAGCACCGAGTCTTATTTGTCATCGCTTCCTGCAGGTGCAGGAGAAAGTTGGGGTTGTCAAAAATTCACAAAGCTGGGCAAACAAGTTGTGCAAAGTGAGGAATATGACATGGTGCTGCAGGCAGTTGCCAGGGTCCTTTTTTTCCCTTTTCCTTTTCCTTTTCCTTTTCCACCACTTTTTCCTCCACCTTTTCCTCCACCTTTTCCCTTCTTTCCCTCGGTCATAAATCAGATTGGCTGTTGCTTTGTCATGCATCAATGCCGCATTGAGCTCTGAACCCATGGAGACATCGACATGTCATCCATGGAGGACTTGTCATTCTGCTTACTGCGCTTCCTGGCACAAAAATCCGACAGATTCAAAACATACTCTTTGGAATCCGGGTAAACTCATCCGTTCACTGCGGGTAATGTTCCAGCATGCCCTATGTTGATTGTCGTATCAACAATCGGTGGGATGCCCCAAGTGTTTTTGGCTCGACCACTTTGGAAGACTCTGAGAATGGTACTTTTTGCCACCAAAGCCATACTTCTCGTCCAGATTTTTCCTCTTGGCCGACTTCTTGGCCTGACTCTCAGGTTTTAGCAACTTGAGAGACATGTTTTAGACGAGCTGGATGCTAGCAGAATCTAGCAGTGAGCTGAGCAGTGGTGGCCTTGCCCTTTCCTTTTCCTTTCCTTGGTGAAAGCTGTCTCAGATGCATCAACAAAAGCGAAATGCAAACGAACAAGCCTGACTCTTGTCGGCCCAAGGCTCCCTTCAGGTTCCTTTTTTCTCTGCTGACGTGAAAGTATGTCTTCCAAATCCTGGGAACCCAAACATGCGCAAGGAGCCAGTGTGCGAAGAATCGGGGCAGTCTCATAGGTGAGCCACTGCAAGTCCAGTCAGTCCTGCTCATCTGTGTTCTTGCCCTCAGTCTTCTTTCGGTTGCGCCACTGTGCAATTTGCTCTAAGGAGTCTCGCTTCTCCTGCTCTGAGTCAATGGAAAGGGAGGTTAATTTCTTGGTTTCTTCCTTGCAGACACCGCAGGCAAAATAGCCGGGGCCTTCGCACGTTCCTCCAACTTTTTTGTCTTTGCCTCAGAATCCATCCGAAACCAGCTGATGGTGCTGCCATTCGTCCATCCCTTTCCAAAATCCAGACAAATTGAAAGGAATCCAGCCTTCTTGGCAAACTTTTTGCCTGCTTGGGCTTTCTTTCTATCTTCAACAATCTGCAGGGCTATGAAGAGGCAGCGGGGATTTTTTCTGAATTGCCTTGAACTACCACAGTATGACGTCATGTCTTTCACAAGCTTTAGGACCTCCTTGCAACAAAGCAATTTCCAACCCCTAAGTCGGGACATACCCCATCAAAGTTGTTTATAGCGTTCGAGCGGACATCCAGTTGAATAGATCATTTCTTCTTGAAGCCGGGTCAACATCACAAATAACGGCCGACTTGGCTGAGGACAACTCTCTACCGTCTCTGCCTTGATTCTGCGTTCTTCTTCTGCAGCTTGTTGTCGAACTCTGTACATCTGCTTGTCAGGCCTGAGAAGCTGAGGGCTGACAGTGAACAAACGGCAGAGCACAATTCATGCCAATACAACATCCCGGGATCTCAACCGCATCATTTCCGCATAGAAATCATTGGGTCGAGTACACGGGATTCGCATCACCCGCAGCCTGGAAAGAATTGACTCTAACAACCAAAGAAAAGTTCAGAGAGACCGCCCCTTTCGGCAAGAAATAATTTCATGCTGGCCTGCGGTAAGCCTCTGCTGCTGCTTCTTGGGCCATGCCTCTCAGGGATGGAAGACTTTGGACGCACTGCTCTGGTGAAGAGCTGTCGTACAGGTACTGGATGGTACTGGTACTGTTTGGAAACTTCCAACTAAGGGAGCATAATCAGTCAGCCTTATGCAAATTCGATCCAGCTCGCCATGAGACAACCCCCATTTTGTAGCCTACCACAAACTCCATCCCCGCAGCACACTTCAGACCTAAGAAAGCGCTCTCCAGCTTGACTCCATCTTTGGCGGTGACCTCACATTGATCAGCTGGATCCTTGCCATGGCACATCATGATTAATTTCATGATTTATCAGTTGATTCATCAGTTGATTCATCATGACTCATCTCCGGACTTTAACTTGGCGTCTGACACCTTTGGGCAATTCGCTCTGCCCATCTATGGCCATCGTGTCCTTGGACACCACAAGTTGTCACAACAAATACACTGCATCGACCCCACATCCTGGCTGCAATTGTCACGGTTGAAAGTTGAGCTTCCGACAACCCATGGCACGCGCTTTGCCCCTGGGGGAACCTTGCAATGTCTGCACTGGCAAATGTGCCAAGATGGCGAATGAAAATTCATAGTCCCAAGTTCCAAGGATCCCTCTCTCTGAATCTCAAGACTTGCCAAAGAATCTATGTCTTGAGGCTTGCCCCTAGCAACTGCCTTGTATTCCAGCTCACTGAGTCGTTGAAGAAGCAACGGCGCAATGCAAATTCCACGCTTTGCCGTGTCCTGAGGCTGATGATCGCTGCAATGTGTGCTGCTGTGAAAGCCACCACATTCTAGAAAGCGTGCTGTGAAAAGTATCTATATATATATATATACATCTGCGATACATACCTCTGACTCCACCTGCATGTTCCGTCCTGGACCGCATAGTCTGCATCCTCACAGGGAATTGTGTTCTCTGCGTGTCTCATGTGCCACTTGACAGGGTGAACTCGCAACCCTCTGTAGCTCTGAACATGGAGAAATTGCTTCAGCCGAAAGCCAAGGGACGGAACTTAAGAATCTTTAGAAGTAGCATGTTGCATGGTTTGTTTCAACATTTTAACCAATCACATGAATATCGTATTCTATATGGATCTATACAGTCTATTTGCAATAAACCAATGCTGGTTGTTGCAAAGTCAGACCAAGGCCTGATCAGGTTTGGGCTCTTCTCCCAGGATGAACTCTCCAGCGCCGAGCTTGGACCTGTGGCGACAGTCGCAGTGTCCAGACCATGAGAAGCAAACGCAATGGTAAACATCTGTCCTCGCTAAGGCTTCGATGTCTGCTTCTTCCACATCTTCATCTTCTAGCCTTATTCCCAAAACAAAAATCACCTGAAATTTGGATGTATTATTGGTGTATTGTGAATTGGCAATAGGAAAGCATCAGTTTTCCTAAGGCCAAGTCTCTGGACCTCCAATCAAATCAGTTTTCTTCTCCTGGTGTTTTGCAAATCAAACCTGTCTCAAACCTCGCTGTCCCGGTTCGCAACGCTCTCCAGGAGTTCATTTGTCAGTAATCCCTGAAGTAAGCTTTCACACAGCAATGGAAGTCCTTGGGCTTCCCTCTGCCCATAACGACACACAAAGGCCTGTCACAAAGGCACGGCAACATCCCTGATTTTCATGTGCATTGCGGGTCTGGCAAGCCTCCAAGCCAAATTGAAACAGCACTAGTGGCAAGTGCACATGCGTTCGTTGCACGAACCCTTTTAGATGTGATGATAACTGTACTAGTTGCTGACATGCAAGTCTGATATTTCACACATTCTAGCTCCTTAAGTTGAAGCTTTGAATACTCGTGCATGTGGCTTCTTACGAAGTCTAGCCAAAAAGCTGAGGAACAGGTGTTTGGAGGACAGTACAAGAGCTTGAGCTTCCAGTCGAGAACAGCCTTTTGGAACGGAAATCGCGCGGAAGATTTTTCTGCAATCCACTCCATTCCAACAAAAAGTAAGCGACTGCGTTACCGCCGCTTTTAATCTTGCATGCAGTACCGAGGTGATTCATCGCCATGTCGTATTTGGGCAGGAAGTTTCCAAATGTAAAGAACTACAACTCAAGTGGCGCATTCTTCTTGAAGAAGTGCAAAGCTATTCAGCAAGTCCTTGCGAGGCCAGCCAGCAAGAGTCTTTCCAGTGGGCAGTAGAGACGATGTACGCCGTGTACACAATTTCAAGGGGCGCAACACTCTGATACCATCGTGATCATCCCCTCCAGAGTCCGCTTGCGTCATGGCAGTACACGCAATGCTTGCGCAAAAGCGGGCAATGCTGTCGTGGGAATCTGGACCAGCACCGATCCAGAAAAGCATCAGCCAAATTTCCGGGAGAAAGAATTCTGTCTCCTTCCACAGCCTGGGCCAAATCGTCTCTGAAAAGCTGGATGCCCATGTCAAGTTCGCCGCAAAAGCCGTAAAAGGAAACCAAAGGCGCAAGCAAACCTGAGAAGAAGCATCACATCTATCACAATTTGTGCACCGTCTTTTCAGTTCAGTGCTCATTTGTCTCTCATTATCAAAGTAAGTCTCACGTCCCATGTGATCTTTGATGTACGCAGTATGCCCAAACATGTATCCATTGCCCTCCTCAGCATTCGACAGAGGTGCGAGCAAAATTACGCTGAAAGTCTGAGCAGGACAGGAAAGCCAAGAATGCTTGAACAACTCTTTAGATCTCAAGCAATATCCATGTCTCACTGAGTTCTGAGCCAACAGGGTTTCAGCATTATCAGCAAGTGCCTGAACAATGAACCTCCCAAGTTTTCCTAAGTTCTAGCACTACACAGTTACACAAGTCCACCTCTTCGGCTTTAAAGCACTTTCAACTTTAAAACTGTCAATCCAAATCCGTTCAATTCGCATCAAATATTGGCATGCTGTGTAACTCAGCAACTCTGCGCATCTAATGAGTCTACTCTCAGTCTAGTCTAGTCTCCCTGCTATCAGCCCCTGTCATCAGCCCCTGCTACAGTATCAGCCCGCTCGCCTGCCGTGCCCGGCGCTTGATTGCACGAGCACATCGCCGGGGAGCTCGGCGCAGGCGGTCCACAAATGCTTCGCCCTGACCAGTGAATTGGAAGACAGGCTGAAGGGAGGCGGAACACAGGTCGAATCGAGTTCCACAAGACTCTAAGGCCCCCATTGGCTCACACAGAAAAACATTTTGGATCTGAAAATTCCAATATCTTGGTGCTCATCCAAATGAATCAAGGGTATCTCGCAGAAAATGCTTTTAATCATGCGTGCGCATCTTTTCTGTGAACTGAGCATTCAGGATTGCAAGGAAAAGCGTGAAACCGGCGGCTTCTATGACTTCAACGCATTTTGTGCCTTGTGGACAAGTACTACAGCAGGTATCAGCATGGAGGCCAGAATCAATCCAGCAAACCAAGACGGCAATGTGAAATTAGGGAACTGATCTTTGGCCCCCTGTGTCATCAAGAAGCTGTCAGCTAACAGAGTGAATAATCCAGGTGGTCTATTCCGTGTGAAGGTCCACAGCACGTATAGTGGCAACCACGTTCGGCCTTTCCCCTGACCCCTCATCCATGAGACACAACGTTCCAAGTCTGCGCGTGCAGCTGCAGTGGTCTCATAACTTTTCCAGTCACCATGCCCTGCCAGGACCCATGAAAAGTCATGGTTAAGAAGACCCTCAATGCTCTTGGTTTGCAATTCCCAACTCTGCCAGCATTGAACTCGATGAGCATGAAGATGTCCCTTTGCTGGTGAAAATGCCAAAGAGTCTCCAGTGAACAAGAATTTCTTCTTGTAGAGAAACATGATACTCCCAGGGCTATGGCCTGGTGTGTGAATGATTTCTAGATCAGGCATGTCCTTCAAGGTCGCAGTTTCCAGTGGTTTAAGGCTTAAGATCACCTCATAATCCTTGGTCACCGGAAATGGGCTGTAATCATTCTTGGTCTCCACCACATCCGCCTTGTGCATCAGCCGCGCTGCCTTTGTTATTTCATGCCACGCCCCGATGTTTGCAGTGTGATCCACATGGGTCGCTAAAAGGTGGTGCACTCCACCCATTCGATTTACCGCTTCCACAAGCTTCGGATGTGCAATCGGCGGGTCAATCATGACATTGCTTCCTTTACTTTGTATGAAGAAGCCTGCAGCACCAAACGTTGTCGCATCTGAATGCCCCATAAAATAAACGTTGTCTTCGATCTTCTTAGGAAAACCTTCGTACACGAACGGCAAGCTTGCCAACTTCACCTTTGGCTGTCTCACCCAGCGAATGGCTTTCTGCGGACAGCTGAACACAGCTTGACGAACTGCATGGTATTCACCTTCAGAAGTCACGTCCTTTCCGGCCTCGGAAAAGTTGCCCTGGCAGGGTGCGACGATGCGATGGGCCGATAATTGTGTTTGGGCATACCGGGATGGTGTACTCTCATCTTCAAACTTAAAAACTCCAGATCGAAACCATTCCCTTGAGTCTGGCGGATCCTGGACATTTTGAGACAAAGGCTAAAGACGTCACCTACCCATGTAGGTGCCCAGCACCAACCATCTTGATTGAAATTGGTCCAGAATCCAGAATCGCAGCTCTGATTTTCTGGTACTGTTTCGTTGGAAAATGCGAAAATGGATCACTTTGGACAAGATATAAGATTCTGATCAGAAGATTCTTATAAGATGGTCCCATCGGCCACAAAGACGGTTCACTAAAAGGAGCCAGAAAGCTAAGTACGAAGTAAGCATCGGTGAGGCCACTTGATTGGAGGGCTGGATCGGGCATGGAGATGCTAGATGGGAAGGAAAAATAAAAGAGTATTCGGACACGGTCTGATTGCGGCTGATTACACAAGATAAAATGTGGCTCAGGCTACTGGAGCACAGTTTTCCAGTGTAAAGCAATCAGGAGTCTACCATTGCTTTTTGGAACATGGAGCTGAAGAATTCACAAATATGTGCAAAAGTATGCAAACATGCCGGCCATCCAGAAGGCATGACGCATGACTGCATGACCAATGTCTGACGTAGGCCCAACTCATCAAACCAAGTCAATATCATTGGGACTCAAGTGACCACTAAGTGCCCGGTTTCCATTCTGTATCGGGACCGGGTAAGTGGTCAAACATGGTCAAACTGTCACCAAACACCGCAAAAACATGCAAACACCGCATTCCCGGGGGCCTGATAAGCTGGACGTGACTTAGCCTTGACTTCCTGGAAGATCTGCGGAGCCAAGACCCGGCATGTCATCGCACCAAAGCACTTGGTGCTGACTTCTACCCGGCCCCAGTCTTCCAGGTCGGACGCCATGTGTCAGGTGACTTCAAATGCGCCTGGGTAGATTTCCAGCAGCTGTTTGAGCTGCTTGAGCTGCTTGAGCTCAAACCATCTCAAAGCAAGCCGTACAATTCATGAGATTCTTTCAACTTCTTCATCGCCACATTGGTTCGGACCACATGTGTGACATGCATCCAAGTCTCAAGTAGCTGGCTCTACTTAAGCAGAGCTTTCTGAAAGTCTACTTGAAAGTCCCGCCTTAGCTACCTTTGTATCTTTGTCCTTCATCACTCCCCGCCACCTGCCAGGACCGTAGATGAAAAACTAAGATCAACTGACAACTCTGGAAAGATTTCTGAGTCTTGAACTTCTCATCGGAGGCATCTCGCTGCTCTTTGGTTGCTGCCTGGTCAACGATTGCAATCCAAAAAAGCCAACTGGATCAAGGGCTGTTGGCGGAGGCAACTGAAACCGCTTTTAGCTTTCCATCGAACATCACCCACAAGTACAGCTGGAAGTAGTTACTTCATGTTACTTTCAGTCGCCAAAGTCGTCCGAGATGGCCTTGCATTCCTCCAAGCTTCGTCGAATCTCGCGATCCTCGGGCATCAACCTGGCATGGCATGATTCTTAGGTTCAGCCATTCAAAACTATTTAAACTTCACAAGGGGTGGTGGAGGAAGGGTAGGAAGCTGGCATCAGAATGGTAACAAAGAGCAGGCAGCGGCAAGCGCGCTGCTCACATTTTGTTCACAGCTAAGTATTTCATGAACACAGTATGTCCACTGTCATTCTCTGATTTCCAGCTACTGCAAGTCTGAATGAAGCAAATCTCATTCAACCAGGGAAGAATCGAAAGGGGGAGGGCACTCCCCCTAAAGTGAAGAACGGAAACTTAACCGACAAAAACAAGTGATTGGGGGCAGACCCAGCCGCAAGTACTAAAGTGCCCAAAGTACTTGGAACTTCGGTAGCCTAGGCTACTGTACATTTCGTGAATACCGCAGCATGACGACAGCATGACAGCAGAGAAATGACAACCAGATCCACCGCCTCGCTGACTCCGCAAAGTCCTTCAGAGCTTCGGGGAAGTCTTTTGCATGGCCTGAGAGGTCTGTCTGTTGAACTGACGGTGGGAGCACTGGGGGATCGTTCTTGAGAAATATCCGGAAAATGCTACTTGTTTGTGCAAAAAGCTCAAAAGCTGCAAGGTTGGCAACGCCAGCGCTTCTGAGCGACTGGCTCTTCCCCAAACCTGGGCCAGACATCCCAAAGTTGAACCATCATAGAAACCAACCGTTCACACCCCAAGGTCTGCTTCCACTTTCTTTACACTTCTGCCAGTTCAAACAAAAGCCAAATGGACTCAGTCTTCGGACCTCGACGATATAGAAGCTTGGCTGGCAGAGAAGCTGGTTTGTCCTCCAGCCTGACCAGATGAGAGTAGCTCGTAGGTTCGGAGTTGGGTCTTCTCTTTGCAAAAAGATTTTTAAAATGCATGTCCAAGCCTGTCGGCAAACGTCAAACCCAGACTCGCTGCGCGGATGCAGTTGTGGCTGTCGTCACGCTTGAGGAAGATCAAGCTGTCGAAGAAGGCTGATGACTGTAATAAGATGCAAGTAGTAAAATCCACACATGACCGCTATCATCAGTCCATGCACTATGTCACAAGCAGGAGTGGGCCTCAGATTGCTGAGAAGAGGAACTGTTGCTTTGAGTACCTCGAAAAGTTGCGCAGAATGCCCTGCACTGCGCTGAAATTTCTCTGAAAGCTCTCAGAATGTTCTTGGCCCAGAACCTCTTGCTTTTGTTCTTCAGAGTGAAGGGTTGATTGGCCCTTCAGCGGAGTGAGCTCTCTCATCTCTCAGTGATTGTTCTGCTCCCAAACCCTGCACTGACCCGTCCTTGCTGAAGTCAATACAGTGCAGACTTCCAAGGGCCAACAACCTCGGATTTGTGTACGATTCCAAGCAAGATGACTCTCAACAAAAAACACGGATAGGGATGCTCCGAAGCAGGTGACGGTCAAGTTCTCAAGGCATTGTTCCATTGCAATGACGGAGTCTATGGAGTCCGGCATTGCATCTTGGATCTTCAGCTCCTTGATGCAGTTGTTGCTCAGCTCACGCAGTCCTGAAAGGACTTCAGGGTTTAAAGGTTTCAGTTGAGCCCTGTCAAAGGAGTTCGTGATCTCAAAAACATGGCAGCTGCACGCTTTGCCAAGCTCATTCGGTCTGCAAAGTCCTCGCTGGTCCAAGGGGTAGATGAACTAGTAAAACACTGTTCAGTCATGAGGTTTCGGTCCTGCGGCCTCTCATAATTTGCATCCTTGAACCAGGTGAGCACCTGTGAACTGCGAACAGGCACAGGGCGCAGCCACAGAGCTGGACTCAGAGCAGGTCAGGTTTGACTGGAGCTGCAACACCTCTTTGCTCTCCTCCTCGAGACAAAAGTGCCTCAGCAAAGGCTCCTCATCAACATCCCAGACCTGTCTCAGAGAGTTGATGTGGAGCTATTCTCTAAATACATTTGAGTACAGTATAGTCACGTATAGTCAGTATAGTATTCATCTTCACTACTGCATACAAAGCGGTAAGTGGCAGTCTTGGGGCAGCTGTTCCTGCCAGTCTCAGGAACAAATAGCAGTCAGCATTAGGACCACACCTGGGTATGTCCCATGGCATGTATCCTTGAAGCAAAGAGCCCACAACGT
The DNA here is from genome assembly GCA_003297045.1 of Symbiodinium sp. clade C Y103. Taxonomy (NCBI): domain Eukaryota; class Dinophyceae; order Suessiales; family Symbiodiniaceae; genus Cladocopium; species Cladocopium sp. clade C. The sequence goes on along the minus strand of BGPT01003125.1, from coordinate 40,909 downwards.
GATGGCTATACTGAGATTCATCAAGCTAACATCGTGCTGGAACTACATGGGGCGCCATATTCAGAAACGTTGGCAGGCGTGCAGGAGCTCTGCAGAGACTCCAAATGTGCACAGATTTGAGTGCTACCTACAGTAGATTGCCATGAGGTTCATTGGACAATACTTGGTATCAGGAAAACTGAAGAAGCTAGCATTGGAGATACCACATAAACCTTCATGCCGGCAAGTGCATCACAACCACAAGTTGTCGTGTATGCCTGCACGCTGCGAGATGTTTACGGATCTTGAAACTGCAGCAGCAGCTGGAACTCATGCACAACGGTTTGATGACATGCCGAAAAAATCGGTGTGAGGCGCCTTAGAACCAATGATAACAACAACTGTGAAGCCTATATACATCCATTTACATCGATCCTATATAATTTGTTGTGGCAATGCATCACCAATCTGCGGGCTCCTTGACAATTCGTTCATCTCACATTTTGACTCACAGGCCTCTTACGTTGGGCTTGAAACACAGCCTGCTTTGCAGGACCCTGTGAAGCCATTAGCATCTAAAGATATTTCAAGCGAGCGGCTCGGCATAACCTCTGCCCCTTTTCTAGATGCTTCTAGAACATCCAGCAAGTCTAAGCACGTAGAAATTTTCATTCTGCACAAGTTCAGGTCCATCAACCTTCAAATTTCACAACATTGCTACTCATAGATAGACAAGAGTTTCTCCTTTCGCTTAATTCTGCAAGCACAAAAGATGTAAATTACCTCTGAAGGGGGGACAGGCCGCACCAATTTCTTTAACGTTATGTACAGTCTTGTACTCAGCCTCAGCCTCAGCCTCGTCCTCGACCACCACCGCCGCCGCCTTTCCCCTTTCCTTTCCCTTTTCCCTTTCCTTTGCCTTTTCCTTTTCCTTTGCCCTTCTTCTTCGGTGCTGCCTCCTCTCCCTCAGGTGGAGTCTTCTTCACCTTGATTTCTCGACCATCAATCTCCTGGGACAAACAGTGCAACCCAAGAATTTGAAAGTTTCACTTCAAGGACAAACCAGATTCAAATTTCCGCCGACCCCTGCCGGCAGCAGGGGGAGCGCGTCAGAGGAGAAATTACCAGCAGCAAGGGGCAAGATATGGAATCTGGAAGAACAAATCTGGAAGAACAACAAGAGCAAAAAGCAAGAAGCCACCAAGCAAGAAGCGAGCAAACAAGAAGAAGATGCAAGCGGCAAAAGCATGGCAAGAAGAAGAAGAAGAAGAAGAAGCAAACGGCAAGAGAAAGAAAAACAGAAAGCAAGGCACAAGAACAAGCAACAAAAGAGAAGGAAGAAAGCAGGCCGGGGGCAAGATCTGGAAGAAGAAAACAAAAGCAACACAAAGACAGGAGAGGGAGCGCGTCAGAGAAGAGGGGACAAGAGATGAGCCAGCCAGCACGAAGAAGACGCAAGAGGCAAGTGGAAGAAAGCTTTCAAGCTACATTTTGGGGCTAGTTTCGTGTCAGTTCAGAAAGCGACGTTAGGCAGAAGCACTGGCGGGTCGGCGAAGCTTGTGATTGTGGGCCTTCATTGGCATGGTGTTTCGGTGTGGCGGAGCCAATGTTTTGGTGGCCTTCAAGCTACATTTTGGGCCTAGTTTCTGTCCAATTCAGAAAGCGACGTTGTGCACGAACAGCGCCTGGTCAAACTGCGCAAATACCTGTGTTTTTGCTAGGTGCTGTCCACAAAACACTGCAAATATCGTGGTTTTGGGTTTCCGAGGCGCAAAAAATATCGGTATTTACGGTGTTTTTTGCTCCGAGACTCTTCAAAAAACACGAAAACACCACCTATTTGGCCTTTTTCTGGCCCCAAGAATGAGTCAAAAAACACGCGTGGTCAGATGATTACAAGATGCACAATAACAACAGCCGCAGCAGCAGCAACAACAGCAACAGCAGCAGCAACAGCAACAACAACAACAACAACAACAACAACAACAACAACAACACCACCACCACCACCACCACCACCACCACCAGCACCAGCACCAGCACCAGCACCAGCAGCAGCACCAGCACCAGCACCAGCACCAGCAGCAGCACCAGCACCAGCACCAGCAGCAGCAGCAGCAGCAACAACCACAACCACAACCACAACCCTTGGGGCATCGCCGGTATGCGAAGCCCTACAATCAAACATATTCGCACAGTGTCGCTCTGCTCCGCAGCGCTCCTTGCCCTCCAACCCGGCAATGGCTGCGTCCATTTCCTCCGCCGTGGAGAAGGAGACATCAGCTCTACGAGGAGCTCCGCGGACCCATCGCCGCACCGTGACCACCGTCCCAAATTTCTTGACGGCCTGTGCTCGTGACAGCTGTAACAACTCGTGCAGCTCGTGCAACCAGCGGAAACAGCTGTAACAACCAGCGGCAAGCAGATCAAGCTGAAGGCTCCAGCCGAGGGAATCTTCGGCAACATGTTCAATGCATGAGATCAGAAAAAATTATCTATCAGATCAATCAGCTAAAAACAAACATGAGATGGCCGATGGCTCAAGAACAAAACTCATTCTTGCTACAAGTGACCCACAGGGCCCCATGTAGATTCTTAGGACGCCACAAGCTACTTCTAGAAGCGACTGTGCCCCTGACAGCCATCGACTGCTCTAAGGGCCGTCGGAGGGCTTGCCTTACGCACTGTCGCCCGAGTGGTGTCAAAGCTGAGACCGCCAATTGACACGGAATGGACGGTGGGCTCACCATCATCATTGTCAAGTGCAGGGTCCTTGAAATTTCCAACGGCATGACAAAAACAGAAGTTAAGTAAGATGATTTAAGAGTCATACCATCTTCATCAAAAGGCGTGTTCAACCGATTGCATCTGCCGTGCTAATAGACTGCAAAAGCTTCTGCTCCCATGCTCCTGAAACTCTGTCTCAGCAACTGTCTCAGCAACTGTCTCTACTGCTTTGGCTTTTTTCCGAGGCTTCTCCTGGCCATTTCAAGCTGCACTTGATGCAGGAACATCTAGGAATGTACAGGACACATTCTTAAAGAAGCAAATTTGAAGAAATTGAATTTCTTCGTGGCCGCAAGGGTCCACTGCGACAATCAAGACATCTTCAAGCGCTGATTTAAACATTTTTGGGTCCTCAACCGAGCCTCAACCTCCTCCTCTTCCGCTTCAGCAGGTTCCTCTTTCTGCTTCTTTCCCATGGCACCCTGAAGGTCACAAACAGAGAAGAGACACATGCCTTGCAATACAAACTCTCAAGCAGGCCTTTACAAGACATCTTGGTCCCTCTGAACTTTGACATCTTTGACAAAACCTTGAAAAAACTGTTCTTGTCTTGATGCATGTTCCAGTGCTGACGACCAACTCAGCAGTAGGGAACACAAATCAATTTGTGCCTTCGCGTCAGTGCCGCATCAGTGTAGTGCTGTGAGCCGAGCAGGAATGCAGGCAATGCAACAAATATCAACAAATGATACCGGGAACCCGGTATCCAAAACTGGCACAGAAGGAGCAAGAAGGCACTCGCAAGCGGGGCATGTCTGCAACAGGCTAGTGGCTCTTTTTGGAGCCAGAGTGAGTTCTGTTTGGAAGGACTTGTATCAAACCCATGATGTCCTGCATTTCTTGGAACACTGCAAGTGGTCAGACTCACATTTGGAATCGAGCTCCTCTCCAGCCTTTCCGTCAAGGCTGAAGCACACCCGAGTCATACAGCAGCTCCTTTCCTTGTCGTCGGCTATCTGAGAAGCAAACAAAGAGAGGCGTAGTTGCGAAAGTCACCAGAATTCTTGGCGTAGACTTCGGATCAGAAAAGGCAAGTACCAAGCAACGCATCTCAATCTCAAGGATATCAGTGGATCATGGTTTCCAGACCTCTCCGCTTCTTGCAGTCTTCTCGTGGTCCTTGCCCAAATACTTAGCTTGATTGAAACCATGGACATGGAGCTTGATAGACATCCTACCTCGGCTTGCAGGCCTTTGTCGCATCGGAGAGCTTTTTGTCCAACCACTGTAGAACATGCTGGTGCCCAATGGAAGTTTTCAGATAGGCTTCCCAGCTTCCTGCCGAACCAGTGGCGGTTCTGAAGCCTTCCTCAAAGATTTGCTTGCACAATTCATTGACAAGACACTTTTGCCGAAGCCATTTCTCAGATTCCGTGATGGTCAGAGCTTTCCACAATTCATTCTTTCGCTTCACACGCCCATCTACGACTGCCTTCAAAGCCACGTAATCTGTATCCTGCTCAGAAAACGACCCCAAGGTCCGCAGAGTCACCTTAGAAACCCTATCTTTTTCCTCTTTTTCATCAAGGGCTCTTGTCATCCGCGGCGAAGGTTTCATGGATTCACTAGGTCCCTTCTTTTCATGAGAGGTCTGAGAGGCTTGGCCTTGTCTTTGTCCAGACTTGCGAGCCTTCTTGGCTTCCGCACAAGCCAAATCCCACATGCCAAAGCTGGGTGCTGGGGCTGGCATGTCAATGTCACGGGCATCAGGCACTCCTAACTTTCCGAGGGATGCTGCCCAGTTCCGACGTTCTTTCTCCACGGAATCAGGATCGGTTGGAGACTGCTTGACCTTCCGGTCCTGCTTGTCCTTCTTTACCCCAAGATTCTCTGACTGAGACTTCTTGGGACTGTCCTGACTTTTTGCACCCACTGACTTCACTGTTTCCTGCGACTCATTTGCTTGACTATCAGAGTCTAGTCGTGCAAGTCGGGGAGAACTTCCGGAACCAGGAGCTCTCACAGGATCTTCGAATGAATCGGACATTCGCTCGGTCTCCGAACGTTGTTCCAATATGCCCACGAGATGCAGCTGTGGCTTGTCATTTGAGGTCTCTTCCGAAGCACAATGATCTGGTGCACAAACATCTGTATCGAGAGCGAAGCAAAAGTTCACATGCAATGAGAGGATCTCCATGAAGGCGTCGAGATCCTTGATTCCAATGTATTTTGATTCGATCCAAGGCATGATAATGCTCTTCCGACGCATTCCACCTAAAGTCTGAAACAAGTGCTGAGCAGCCACGTCTCCAATGGCACTGTTGTGGGAGAGCAGTAGTTTTTGTGGTGGAGAAGCTTGTTTAGATAGCCATGATGCAAGAGCTGTCACAGCAGATGGGTCGATCCTGTTCCATTCCAAATTCAGCACAGCGATTTCAAGACTCTCCATGACTTCCAGAGACTGCAACAGTGTCATGAGCCCTGCCTTCCCGAGTCTGTTCCCAGCCAGATTCAGAGAGACCCGTGGCTTGAAGCACGACCCGTGACGTGCTTGGAGCTTCCCTAAGACAGATCTGACAAGCTTGGCCACATCCACTGCTGCTGCATCCTTGATGCGTCGCCCGCCAAGTTCAATTTGCAATAAACCGCCATGGAATTGAATCCATTTGGACGTCTCAGAACTGCTTCTTACCAAGCCAGGTGGAACATCATTTTCCTTTCCCTTCTCTTTTTTGATCTCTGGATGCTGAACCGATGGAACTTGCAGAGCACGTTCTTTGGCCGAAGCTCCTTTGAGCTTCTTCGCGTTGGCATCGGCGAGTTGCAAATCTGAGCTTCGTTTGCCAGACTTGGGACTGGCTGTGCTTGGTGCCTTTGCTGCACTAGCTGCCTTTGCTGACCTTGCTACCTCCTGTTCTAGATCTTGCTTCGGTAGGTTCTTCCCTCTGGGATCCGTTGCCTTTGCCTCATTGGCCTTGCCGCTGTTACTTGAACTCTGGGTCAGCACCTTCTCTGCATCTTGGGAATCTGTCTGACTTGCATCCAATGGCAACTCCTACGCATGCACAGTACTCGGTCCAGGAACCGGGTGAAATGTGTGCACTCAAGACTCACAATACAAGACAGGCGTGTAGTCCTGGCACTCTGAGCAGAACCTGACTCAATTCTTCCATACCAGGCTTATGATGCTAGAGGTCACTTCACATCCGAAAGCCAACATCTGAAGTGAGTTGAAAACTCAGCTCAGCACCAATCTCCTTCAGGCACCCCTGACCTTATTGTGCAGACATGTTGTTTCATTGACAAGATTTTTTGCAGCGCAATCCTCTGGGATTCGAGCAGGCCAACGCAGTAGAAGTGGGCTGCCCCCTTGGGTCCCAAGATCTGCACGGCAAACCCAAAGCTATCGCTGCTCTAGGCAGGGAAAAGATGAAAACTCCAAGGAGTTTGTGAAATCGAAAACCGACCGTTTCAAATAGATGAGGCTCGCACACTGCAGTGTCCGCCAAGTCCATCGCAGAGTAGAAGAGCTTCGTCATCGTCTGAACGTTGACCTGAAGCTTGGATCTTCAGGCAATGACAGGCTATGAAATGACATCAGAAAATCGGGTCCAATGCCCAGAAGTGGGACCCAAAAAAGATTATGATTATTATGTTTATGATCATCATCATCATTGTCATTGTTGATTACTTTTCTCATTATCACTATTAGACCCGAGGGCACTACACGGTAATAATCCACAAGTATTAACAAGGGTGCTGGGTATTCGTCGCATAGAGTTAACACCTCAGACTGGGAACAAGCCTACAAAACAGGTGGAAAAAGAATCGCAGACCCATGCCCAATTTCAGCCACTATGCAGGTGCGATATGCTATGGGAGAAGATGTGAGACGAACTGGGGACAAGCTGGAAACAGGCTAGACAGCCTCCACGTCAAACTTCCGGCCATCATGCTGTTAAACCATGTTGGCATTGGGAGATAGACTGAGACAAGTTGCCACCCTGATCCTTTGGGAAGAGAGAATCCCCATAGATTGCAGCTGGGTGGAGGAAATTGGTGGAAGCCATCCAAAATCGGTCCATGTTTGGGAGGGAACATCATGGATTTGGAGTCCTATTTTCTGGACAATTTGGGGCATCCAGCAAACACTGCAAACAACTTCGTCAGCTTCATCACTTCCACCTGCAAGGCCAAGGCCAATGAGCTGTTCAAGGTTGTCAAGAAGTGCAGGAAACCGGGCGTGAGAATGTTCCGTTTACACGTTATGCTAGCTCGTTGGGGATCATCTCCAACTACCATACATTCAAACTATGCCCAATGTCCCCAAACTACGAGTAGCATACAATCATATTATATGCATATATCACAACGCTACGCAACATTGCCTTCGGCAGTTTCGTGTTGGTCTCTCTCCTCCACATTTGCAACACCTGGGCAATGCAGGATCAACACCAAAAAACTACAGTACGAGCAGCAGAACGATTCACCACTGCAGACTCACGAGACTCAGAGGCCCTCTGCTCGGTTTGTCGGTTTGCATGCTTGTGGCGTCACATGCTTATCATATCTTATCATGAGTCAAAGACCTGCAAGGCCCTTCCTCTCTAGTGTCATTGATGTGTCATTGTTTAAGGTCCCTGCGTCTCAAATCTCCATCTGCACCATAAATCCCAAAGCGGCAAAATCGCACTTTGCACCTAGCGCAAACTGCAAACAATATCAATCAATGCTTGATATGCCGCATGATATGCCTCACAACAACCTGCCATCCCTTGTGGGTCATGGAATTTGAAAAACAGGCTGTGTGCGACAAAGTATGGTGTCTGAGGCAGCTGCAGGGGGCAAGTGTTTTCTTGAGCTGCCCAAGTGGAGATGCACCTGCCAGGTCAGTTGACATTATTTGAACACATCCACAGATCATCCACATACAACCACCGATTGCTTAGACTTCGACTCCGACATCTAAAAAGGTATGCTGGAGAGCACCGCCTCACATGGAAAAAGTGCAGGGGCTTGCAGGATTCCAGGATCGCAACGAAGTCTCCGTCTTGGCCTCGCATCACAGCACTTTCTGAAGCGGCCAAGCGAAACAGTCAAACTCCACGATACTGAGGATATCTGAAGATACTGAACATACGTTAAGTCTCTGGCTAACTGTGTCAATATCCAGAAGACATGCACCACACCTCAAGGAGCAACAGAGTCACCCACATGTATGCACTTTATTATAGTATGTCTTGTGTCGCTGTTCAGCATCTCTGTTCGTTTGAAGCTGGGCTGGGCAACACACTGCTTCAATGAGGCTGCCGAAGCGCTCTCCAGAAATGGACTGAAGAAGGGAGCTTTGGTGAGCCAACGCTTTGTACAAGCTCAAACCAGGTTCTTTGTGTCTTTGCCAATCCAAGAATCAAAGCTATCAGTCGGAAGTCAATTGATTCTGTGCAAACCAAGAAAGCACCGAGAGCCTGAAGCCACTTCGACCATCAAGAAGTGCAGTGCGCAACCTCTCACTGCGCCTGCAAAGCTATACAGATCTTTACAGAAACGACAGAGCTGTCGTTAGTGCATCTTGATAGCCTTGGACAAATCTTGTCTTCCTGATGTTGTTTTTACAAGAGTCAGAAGCCTCACAAGCCCTACGTCCAACCTGGGCGAAGTTACGGCCATGACAGTGACAGAGCAAGCTGGTACATCTTCCAGTGAAGAAGTTCGGAAATGTTGAGCGGCTTGCAGCTGCTACAAGAGAAGGTATCTTATGGCGAAAGTGCATATCTATCTATAATTATCTAAATAATATTAATGTATATAATGTGATTTGGAATGATCTGCAGGCTTATGTGATTTGACTTCGAGCCATTCAGAGGAACACCCAGAACAAGTACTTGAGATGGGAAGTGCTACACTGCACAATGTTGCAATGTTCATCAATTTTCCTTCAATGGTGAGCACGTAGCCAAAGCCCAGGCTGACAAAAACCGATCATTTTCCCATCAAAAGGCCAAATCTTGTAGAATCCCCTGGACCGGTCTTGGCCGGAGCACAAGCGAAGCAAACTTCTGGGGTTTCATCGCTCGAAATCGTCGCGCTTGTCTCAATCGATGTCCACATGGTGGAGATGATGGAGGAGAGCAGCTGCTATTCCGCCCGACAGCTGCGAAGAGAAACCAAAAATATGCCGTGATAGGACTGGCCAATTCCAAAAGGCCACAATGTGCCAAGTAGTGCTGGGCTGCGAAAGCGTGGCCCTGTCGCCACACTGGATCCTTGAGGCGTTCTCAACACGCTGGAAGACGCTTCAAAAACCATCAGACCATCTGAGATTGACAATGATGGGCCAATGATGGGCCAATGATTGCTAGTCAGGCTAAGTGCAGGTCCCGCGTAGCACCAATGAGATGCTGAACAGAAAGACCCAAATAGCACCTGAAGTTTCCAAGACAGAGCACTCACGGAAGAGATCTGCCTTCAAACAACATGACATTTCTAGATGATGCATCTGCTTCGGGAGCCGGAACAATCAGTTCATGCGTGTTTGTCAAAGTTTACAGCTTGCTTACAGGGTTATTATTTTTGTTGAGCATTGTGCAGCTACAACACTAGCGAAGATGTTGCAGATTTTCTAGAGACTGAGAAGACGAAACGCTGCTACAAGTGACATGCATGGCAAAGGGCTCTGTGGTTTGCCAAAAAGATTTGCTCTCCCTCATAAGGTTGTACAAGAAGCAGGGGCTGCAACACCAGTCTGCCATTCCATACTGAGTATTGCTGTGGAGATCCTCTGTACAACTAAAATGATGTTTCTGGTGCAGGATGTCCGCAGTTGCACAGGTGTTAGAAGCAGGCACGTTGATCTGAGGTGAATTCATTGCTTTCGGATTTGACATGATTTGACCTCAAGGCCGGCACTCTGACGAGGGATCCGCATTCAGAAAGGGTCTCTCAGATGCTGCAAGTTGTGACAGAGCATCGGCTGTATGTGCTGGGCTGGCACTGGGCCTGGACGGTGGCTACACAAAGACTCTGAAATATCAACTGAAAACAATCCTACTCCAAGTGCAAGTTTCTCTTGGCTGATGTGTGAGCGACATCCGCAATCAAATTTGCTGTTTCATACTTCTAAGGGCAATAAAAACGACAATTTAACGCACTTGACATATGATGCGAGTATGCAATCTCGAAACACTTGGCAGCCTCTGCGCAACAGGAAGTGATCTTTCGGTCAGCAATACCAGCATGTCAAAGGGTGCAACCGAGCCCATTTCAAAAAGCAGAATGGAAGATTGATGCAAAAATGCCACCACACACCACCACCAGTTCCAGAAGATCTGTTCCGTCAGACCCATTTCCGTGTATGCCCGAAAATGTTTTTCCAAGAAGTCTTCTGCAACAAACGCTCCAAGAAGCAAAGATGTACACACGTCGCAGTTGTGATCAACTTGCTCTCTTTTCTCCCACAGCAAAGATTTAAGCTCATCATCCACAGAGCTCCATGCCTCACTCAGCTCGCTCGATTGAGGAGACTCAAAAGATGCTCGAAGCTCTGTGAAGTTCTTCATACCCAGAGAGCAGAGAAGTTCTTTTGCACAGTTGTAGTCTTTGAAAGTTTCGCACCGACTCTCTGATTGGCGCATTTCTTCCCGGAGTCGAATTGATGAGCCAGCACCGAAAGATCTACTTAGGCGCATCACGTGATAAATCCCAGAATCTCTTGGCTGTCTGGAACCTCCTTGGACTCCTTGGGCTGGAAAGTCGCAAGTCTCTGCACTTGCCCATGGCAAGCAATCCAAGGTGCGATAGTCGGACTTATGGAGGATGCAACGTTCATTCGGTCTGATTCCAAACTGACAACCTGCTTGAAGCATGTGGGAAGCTCCCAGTTTTGAAGCAGCACACTCATGCAGTTGTGGTCGGAGCCATTTCACAACTGAGCTATCTGCATACGACCTGTTGGAACTGTTGGAAAGGAGCTGGGGCAAACATGGCTCTAAGTTGCGGACGTAGTGTGGTCTCATCACGGGAAAGCTTGAGCTCGAGGTCGGCGGCCGTTGAAACATGCGATAATGTACAGAGTATCCAGGAAGGACTGCATCGATCACTTCATTGACAATGCATTGAGATGCAAACAGAGATATACGCTCAAAACCTTCCTCATAGGGTAGGAGCATTTCATGAACAGACCAGTGAAATGCAATCACTTTGTGATCGATTGATGATGTACATACACGCATTTCAATGGGGCTCAAACAGTCAGAATCATCAATGTCGTTGAGCGGAGTTGCCACAGCTGGTGTGTCTTCTAGCAGCAAGCGATGAAAGAAGCTGACAGCTGATTCTGATGGTGCTGGCAGGATCTCCATATTCCCACATGCCGAGGTTGAGCAACGATTGAATCTAAACTCACCGCTGTCATCCGCAAACACAAAGTACAAAAACGGAATTCCTCGCTCTTCCTCAAACTCAAGGGCATGACGATACAGCAAGTTCCTGCCAGGTGTGTAAGTCATGTTGCCCACAACGGCACCACCCAAAAACCACTGGACTTGTGGTAGGCACACATGGCGGAAGCGTGGCAAATTCAGAGTGCGCTCACAAAGGCTGAAACTTCCCCAAACGAGCCAGGCATCTCCAGCTGGAATTGCTGCAATCCAAGGAGGGGGCAGTCCAGCACCCTGACTGATCCATACAAATCCTTGTGGTTCTGCCTTGCATGAGATTTTCAGTAAAAGTAAAGCTGAAAGACCGCCTTTCATCTTTCACAACTCGTAGCTGAGTGAAATAATGCGAGGAGATGTGGAAAGAATTGCCATCGCCACTGGAGCACTCAATCAACTAATCAACCTAATCTTCTGCTGAGTTGACAAACGGCTTGAGGGACAAAAATGAGGCCGCAAGAACTGAAAATGACCAGCAATCTTGCACCCTGATTTATCATCCGAATCTAAGAGTCCTGCAGTATCTCTTGGGGATGCATCAAGTATCATCAAGTATTCCATTTCTGAAGTATTAAGCGAATCTCAATGATTCTTCAATGCAAGTCGTTGTACCATGATCCTCCGTCACTGCCACAGTATGTTTCTTCAACTTGGCCGAAGCACTCGCAAGATTCATGAGTTGCAAATACTTTGAATGAGTCTAGTGATGTCATCAACATCGTAGCATAGATCTTTTTGGCTTCCGCTTGGACATCCTCCAGCTGAGGCTGAACAAATCTTGCTAAGATTCTCAGTTCATCAAAGAATCGTGCAGCCTTGGGTCGCAAGAAATGTCGCAATAAATGCCCACGCTTGGCCATGTCTTCATGCCTTATGTGGAGTCCCTGCTATTGACATGAAGCAGAAACAAATAAGCCAACCAAGCAGTTTGAACTGGTCCACTGCAGAAGCCAGTTCATAAACCGCTTTCGTGAACGCCCATCCGCAAGGTCGAAGGCATATTGAACTGTTGTCACTTTCACAAAGTCTGCGCACTTCGCAAAATTCCTCTGTGAGTTTCCTGCCTCAAGTTTCGTCCAAGCAGGAGCCCGTATGAACGAGCATTTCATTGACAGCAACAATCCTTCAAGCAGTGTCTTGTCAGTCTTGTCAGTTGCAGGATGAGAATTAGCTGTGTCTTTACGAGAAGCTATAAAACTTTGTCGGTGCATCTTTCTCGTGCCTGAAGGTGAAGTATCCAACGGGTCCAACTCCTGCAAGAACACAAAGAGAAAACTTCCTGAATCATATGATGCACGCTGTCAACAGAGAAGCCACTTGTCCAGAAAGTATTGCAATGACTAAGCTTTTACACCCAACATAAACGCTCCAGTTTCTCCTCGGATGTAAACAAAGATGGCTGTTGGCGAGTGTCCACAAGCCAGGAGCGATGGCGCCTCAGTCGTCAGGTTCTTGTTCAGCATGAAAGCTGGTCCACAGCGTCACTGTCTTGTTGCGAACTCAAATCCACTTTGGCAAATTAGGTTCCACAAGTAAGCTCAGTGAAGCATAGTAAAGCTTAGTACAACTAAGCACCAAGCAACTCGCTGGGTCCGTGTCTTTCGCCTGTCACCGGATGAATTGGCGATGAAGCACCGATAAATTACAGGTGAAACACCGATGAAGCACTGGTCGGCCACAGGAGATCTAACCATGCAGCACTGGTCGTCCACAGGAGGTCTAGCTGCTAGCCATGCAGCGTTAGTGCCTTCTCGGCCAGCTGCGTTATTCGCAATGGCCAAGGAACGTGGATCCACTTGCAGAAAGTCAGCACCTCACTGAGCTTGTAACGGCCCATTCACTTCACTGGGGATTAGTTTTAAATATTCAAGGAAAAAAGAATTGAACAATCCGAACAATGCAAAAATACAATTTATGGAATCTATGGCAATGATTTGTAGCTGCTAGCAAATGCAACGAGTCTGCTTGATACTCAAATTCAAGTCAAGTCTCTCACAGTTTCTTCAACACAGCTGAGACCTGAACCTGGCTTCAAAAGGACCTCGAACATCAAATCTCCCGCTAGTGGGCCATGCCTTAGACAGCAAGTAGAAAAAAAAAAAACAGCAGACAACAAAACAAATCTCCAAGGACACAGCGCTTCTGGATTTTTCAACTTGCTTTGTTAGGAGGCTGGCTGAAGCACATCCACAATCTGAGAACAATCGACCTGCCAAAGCCAGATCTCTGAGACGAGTCTAAATGCATTTCACACAGCAAAGCTGTAATGTCTGTAAATCAATGAATACAAGAGATTATGAAGCTGAAGACTTCTTGAATACAGGTTCGTACTGGTCATCAGGATAAATGCTTGCGGCTTTCTGGATGATGAAGTCTGATGCTTTTAACCCCACTCACACCTGTGCTAGCAACTGGTACTCAGGCACAGCTGCTTCTGTACCTGAGAACGGGCTGAGTGTAGTGCACTCGGACAGCACGTGTCAGGCTTGATAACCGCCTGATAACCCTGTCAATTACTGTAGACATTACATAACAAGACGTTTCTTTGAGTGCGAGACCAACACCTTCAAAGGCCTCGGTGCTTTGATGCAAGAACTGCAAAATGTCTAAACATGACGGAAAAGCAAATCCTCAGATCTCAGCCCACACTTCAAGGATGAGGGTGGGCACGTCCTTTGAGGATCTAGCTCTGTGAATTCAAGACTCCAAAAGTTACAGGCTGCTACAGTTTGTCTCTCGCGGAATTGACTGATGACACTCCCAGTCCTCAGCAACTTTTGGCCGGGCCTTGGCGACCACGTCACGCTCTCACACACCCGCTGATCTTTCTCTGACTATTCCCACAGGATTGAGCTGAATCACAAAAGATTGACAGAAAGAATTTCCGATTTGACAGATTTCAATCACTGCTTTTAATGCTCTCCGATGCTCTTCGATGCTCTTCGATGCTCTTCGAGTGCTTCAGGACCTTGCAATGACATTGGTTTGAAGTGAGACTCGAAGCTCCGAAGCGTCACTCATCAGGACGTTGGCATCCACACCTTAGATCCACCATGGTTTCCATCAGAGACCCTCGCCCCCAAACAAGGCCCACCGAGACATGGACTGGTTGTGGGAGCTGGAAGATCATCTGGAGCAAATTCAGAGAGGAGGCTGTTGATGGGCTCGATAGCCTGATGTCTTGGCAGGTCCAGTTGGTTGGATGGTCTGCATTTTTCACTGTATTAAGTAGGAAGACTCACACCCTCCATGTGCAGCCAGTATCTGTGTGTGTGAGTGTGTGTGTGTGTGTACACTATACATTTTATATATATATATACACACACAGACATGTATGTGTATATACTTATACATGTTCCCTCCGTGGAGGAGCTTCACCCAAAGTTTGCACAAATGTCAGCCATATCTAGAGGAAGAGATGTTGGGTTCACACCATGCAAGTGAAGTGTTTCCCCTTCATACATGTGACAGGACCCTCTCTTCTTTTTTGGCTTTTCAAACCTGCACCCACTGGCCTCTTCCAATGTGTTGCAAGAGCCTATTCCACTCTCAAGGCCCTGGCATGTTTGAACTCAATAAGTTGCATGGCATACTTGGACCCTATATGATATATGTTGATACTGCTTACCAACTTGCGTGTGCCTGTAGCAATCTTGAAAGGTCGGGAAGCTCTGGAGTCAAATGCACATGATCCACCTTGGCTGCACGCCAAATCGGCCGAGTTCCCCGTGATAAACATACATAGACACGCAAGGCGATGTACTTTCAGCCCAAACCAAAAGGCTGCTGGGTGCCACTTGCAATTGTCTGAATGGTATAGGGCGCTTGCCTTCAATTTCGTACGTTCTTGCTCTTGATAGCACAGTGCAGCAAGAACAATCTATCTGTCTGTCTTGTGTATCTTGTGGACCATTGATCCACCACTAACTTCCTGACTTTGGATTTTGAAACGTAGCTTGTTGCCACCGGTTGACTCTTGGCAAAATGTTATTTACATATTTGGTTATGCTATGTCATGCTATGTCTATTGTGAAATGAAATCTCAGTTGCAGTTACAGCACTCTTCCCGCTCCTTGGCTAAGGTGCAGGCATCTAGCGTGGGAGTTGTCAGTGAAAGAGATGCAGCTGCAGAAGCCGCCGATGCAGCAGCAGCAACCTCAGTAGATCTTTGGACCATTTTGGACCATTGGATTCATCAGCAACAATATTGAAACAGAAGTAACAAGAACTAGCAACTTCTTACCTAACCATTTTCCAACATAAGATCCCAACCCTCCTCTCAGCCAATCATCCAAGAATAGATGGTTTGGATTGGCTCGTTTGGGGCTCTTAGGTGAGTTATTTGGCCGATCTGTATCCACGAAGGCGATAAAAATCAGCAGCTCGGACATGTAGCACAGAGATCCAGACCAAACGGGCTGTGCTTGCTGCACCGCTCGCTAAAAGCTCCTGTTGTCTTTGAAGGTCCTGGAGCAGAGTCAATCGCCATGCTGGGACGACTTGCAAGGAAGTCCCAAATCTTTCTCCACATGTGGTATGGAAGAATCAAAACGATGCAGCCCGGCCTCATGAAGCAAGCGCATTCTTTCTTCAACTCCACTGGGAAAGCGAGGCTCCTGGATTGCAATGCGAGGTCTCCAGCTGTCGCTTCACCAAATGGCAATCGATCCTTGTCGTCTTGAAGCTTTCTACATGCCTCCGCGATCACTTCCAAGCTCATGTCGCGCGGGCCTGCTCAATGGGTTCAGCTGCTGCCACACTGATTCCGCCAAATTTAAGGGTGCACCACCAACAAAGGCCTGTCCTTGTGCAAAGTCAAGCAATGTTTCCATCTGGACAGGCTCCAGCACTTCAGCACCCTGAAGCAGGTCACACGCGAGACATTCATGGCAAGGCCCACACGAATGACCAAGTGCAGTCAGTGCCTCAAGCTCTTCCTCTGCATCAACCGTCTGCAAGTGCAGCTGTAGTTCAAAATGGTTTCCATGTTTTGTCTAGAAACAACCAACCCAAGGACAAAAACATACACACTCTGCAAGTGGGAGTGTAAGTATAACGTCTGATGCTTGCAAGCAACTGGCTCTTCTTCTTCTGCCTCTTCGGCAGCAACAACCTTTGGCAGGACAACAACCTCTGCCCTTCTGCTTTTTCCTTTCATGCCACTCGGCTCTTTAAATCCAAAGTCAGCTTTGTAGAATCCTGACCCCTTCGCTTTGACAACTCATAAATAGTATTTTTGCAAGGTTTTTCTAGGCAGGATGATACTCAAAAGGGGTCAATTCAGGAGATCATGCTGTCCCCTTCAGCCAAATGCCTCTTCATCTTCCGCATACACAGGCCTGCCACTCTGAAGAAACCCTACACGTGACAGGCGCGTGACAAAAACCCTGTCCATCTTTAGCACTCGGCCTTTCTTCATCGCCTTGTACATTGGCTTCCGCAGCCTGCAGCCAACAGGGTCAGACCGGCTCGAGCAAGTGGCTTGGGCCACAAGAATCGCCTTTGCGAAGCAAGCTTCCATATCTGGTCGGGCAAATTCCTGCTGGCCAGCAATGGCTTGACATGGTTTCATACCGCAGATGGTGTTTGAATCATTGAAACATGTTGGAAACCCTCCTCGACGGAAAGGAATCCTGGAACGCCACGAGTTAGGGTGTCCTGGGTTTTTGGCAGCTGAGACATGCTAAGATGAAGAGGACACTTCCGGACACCCGAAGCCAGGCTGAGACAAAGGCCCAGATCAACTTCGCGTCGCCCTGGAACTGTAAGTCTTTCGTGGCACGCATAAAGCTTGCCTGTGACATTCGGCCGCTCATGTTGCCACCTGAGCTGTTCGCGTACTTAGGCCATGTTAGGCCACGTTCGGCCATTTGACAACTCTGTGAAACCAAGACTCCATCAAAGACTGAAGTTGAAACAAGTCAAAATCTCAAAATCATTCTGTGTGTCCACCACTTGTCAGGCTTGTGTGTCTCAAATCATGTCGCTGTGCAGGGAAAGTCATCCTATGACGTAGGTCCTATGAGGAAGTCAAGAAGTGTGCCAAAAACAGAGCAATAAGGTCGGTCAAAGGCGGCTGCAAATCCGTGGGTCGCTCGGTCAAGAAGTTTGATTTAGTCTGTATACATCTAGATACATCCTTTAACAAAAATAAAGATCCTCCAAGAAAAATGGGTTGAATATTTCATCAACATTGCTTTGATCGTCTGGAAATTACACTCTTCCTCTTTTAGCTTGGTCTGTTTGGCGCAGAACGCACTCAGCTGGAAATGCTTCTGAAATGTGGAGCAATATCTCTTGATCCCATCTGAGGGTGCTGCACCAGCTCCAGTACGCTTCTTGCAGGGAAGAAAACTTGGTGGACCTGAGAAAGTCACCCAGGAGTGGTTCTGTCTCTGTCCATGTCATCCATCTGCCTCCAGACCTGCATTGCTTCCATAAGTTGCTTCCACAAGTTGCTTAGCTGTTGCTTAAATCTGCTTAGCTGCAGAAGTTGCATCCAGATCTGAAGATCATCTGCATTGGCCTTGCCTGGCGGCAATTCATCCCCAATCACCCCAAACAGTCACGACAGTCACCGGTAATGAATGGCCTGACACAGCCCATGTTGAGTTTCCACTGGCGGCCTCAAGCCCAAGGAAAAATATCTTGCAAACACAGGCACAAAATGACGTGTCTGGTGCGATACATACATATATAATCATATATTAAAAACATATATATATATATATATGGTTCCGTGTTCCGTGTTGCTGGCCCCGCCCCCCCCCACCCCCCGGGGGGGGTCCCAGGTAGCATCCCCACCCGTTCTATTTGGCAAGCTATTTGCAGCATTTCTGAGGTCCAGCCTCGTATTTACTCCGTATTTGCAGCATTTCTGAGGTCCACCTCGTATTTACGCGGTACTTGCAGCATTTCTGACTTCCAGCCTCGTATTTACTAGGTATATGCTACCTTTTGGACGACCTACATAGTGCATACATTCCCTCAAAGTACCTACGTACTACCGAAAACCATCTATATGCTACGTATCTA
>BGPT01003125.1:1837-15688 GCA_003297045.1 Symbiodinium sp. clade C Y103 | reverse complement strand
CAAGTTGGTATGGAGTCCTTCAAACAAAAAGCCCAACAAGACACGGGGGGACATAGAGGCTTGAGCCCCAGCAGCGTTCACCTTGATTTCCTGAAGTCAATAATACATTTTTAAATAATTAAATAGATATTAAGAAATTTCTAATTTGATATATATGAGCCTCTGTGAGGTTGATTACAATATGATAAGCCAAATCTATGAGAATACAAAAGACAACAGCAAAATGTTGTCTTCAATAATGTCAAGTCTGAATGAACTAACNNNTAAGCCAAATCTATGAGAATACAAAAGACAACAGCAAAATGTTGTCTTCAATAATGTCAAGTCTGAATGAACTAACAAAAGAAAAAGAGGTTGAAGATAAAGAAGAGCAGAAAAAGAAGATAGAAGAGATTTTTGANTCTTCAATAATGTCAAGTCTGAATGAACTAACAAAAGAAAAAGAGGTTGAAGATAAAGAAGAGCAGAAAAAGAAGATAGAAGAGATTTTTGAAAAAAAATCGATAGGCAAGCCCCGCGGTACATATGAAGAGAAGCAAGCACAATATTTTGAAATGGTAAAGTCTGGAAAAATAAAGAACCCCGTCCAGAAGACTTTAGAATACTATCATATCTGCAAATCGGCAGAGACCGGTGAATGGTTAATAAATTTATTGCCAAAATAATTTCATATTAAAATATAATATATTAATATGAAATTACCTAAAGACAAATGAATATTAGATAGTAAGTCAGTATTATGGTTTCAAAATGTCAGCATGGAAAGCAAAAATATCACTGTGCAGAATGTGGTGGAAAAGGTATATGTGAGCACGGGAGGCACAGATATAGATGTAAAGACTGTGGTGGTAATGGCATATGTCAGCATAACAAAAGAAAGGACAACTGTAAAGAGTGTGGAGCAAGTGGATTTTGTGAGCATGGAAGGAAGAGATATGACTGTAAAGAATGTAGTGGAAATGGTATTTGTGAGCATGGCAAAAAAAGAAACTTGTGCAAAGCATGTGATGGCAACTCTTTATGTGAGCATGGAAAACGAAAAGACTACTGTAAAGAATGCTATGGTAGTCAAATATGTCAGCACGGTAGGCAGAAAAACAGATGTAAAGACTGTGGAGGAAACCAAATTTGTGAGCATGGAAGGCAAAGATATGACTGTGAAGAATGTGGTGGAAATGGTATATGTGAGCATGGTAAATCAAAATATCATTGTAAAAAGTGTGGTGGAAATGTGTTTTGTGAGCATGGAAGGATAAAATATAATTGCAAAGACTGTGATGGAAGTGGTATTTGTGAGCATGGAAGAGTAAAGTTTTCTTGCAAAGACTGCGGTGGAAACAAATACTGTAAGCATGGCAAAGAAAAACAATTCTGCAAAGAGTGTGATGGAAGTGGCTTTTGTGAGCATGGCAAGAGAAAACATAACTGTAAGGAATGTGATTGCAAAGCCTTGTGTAAGTCAAGACATGAGCCCTACAACACAGGATGTAAAACCTTTGGCAACAGAAAACTTAAAGGTTTTTGCGCTCACTGTTTTGTAAATTTATTTCCAGACGACCCTAGAGCACAAACAGTCAGGAAGAAGTCAAAAGAACTCCAAGTAGCAACTCATATATTTTCAAAGTATGAAGGTTTTAAAAACGACAAGCCTTTTTATGTAGATTTAGAGGGAGGATGTTGCGCTACAAAAAGGAGAATTGATTTAAGAAAACTAATAGGTAATACAATGTTATGCATTGAAGTGGATGAAAACCAACATAAATATTATATAAAAGAAAAGGAGAAGAATAGATATGATGATTTATTTATGGACTTTTCAGGTAAATACATTTTTATCAGATATAACCCAGATAAATTCATAGATAAATATGGTAAATCTAAAAATCCAATGTTTCTTACAAGGATGGATTTATTAGAAAAATCAATAAACAAACATATAGACAGGATAAACAACGATGAGAATAAAGACCTTGTTGAAATATACCATTTATTTTATGATGAGGAGTTGTAGGATGATTTCATAATAATATAGTATAATATTATTAGTGAAATTTGATGGGACATACTACTGAGTATTCTGAGTGCCGGTGGTAGGAATATTACTCAGTATTCTGGGTGCAGGTGGTGTCAAATACCGGATGGTATTTAGGGTTCTGGTGGTGTCAAATACCGTTTTAGTATTTGTAGTTGGTATTTGGGCTCTATAGTTGTCTAATACCCAACAGTATTTAAAGTTAAAACAAAGTTAAAAATGCCAAATTTTGGGTCAAATATTTAGGTCAAATACCGGATGGTATTTAGGGGTCTGGTGGTGTCAAATACCAGTTGGGTATTTGGGGTTCTGGGGGTCATTCAGTTCATTATTAGTGGTGTTTTGGCTGTCTAGATGTCTCCCATTGAGTTGTCTAGATGGGGCATATTGAGTTGTCTAGATGGGGCAGATTGAGTTGTCTAGATGGGGTGTATTGACTGGGTTCAATGGGGGGATTGGTTGAAACCAAGACCAAAAATAATCTTGGTTGAAACCAAGATGGGAAATACTTGAATTAAAAAGGAAATCTTGGTTGGTCTCAAGGGGGTGCTTGGTTGAAACCAAGACCAAAAATAATCTTGGTTGAAACCAAGATGGGAAATACTTGAATTAAAAAGGAAATCTTGGTTGGTCTCAAGGGGGGTGCTTGGTTGAAACCCGGGGTGGGGTTCTGCTTCCAGTAGTGTGATTACTGCCTCCTGTAATGCGATTACTTCCTCCATTATTGAAATTCTTTAGGTTTTTGGTTTGAAAGTATTGTGATTACTGCCTCCAGTATTGTGATTACTGCCTCCAGTATTGCGATTACTGCCTCCAGTATTGCCAGTACTGAAATTAAACTTATCCCATAATCTTCATAATAATTTATTATGAAAATTATGTTATAATATTTCTAGTAATGATGAAATGGATGAGATGAGATGATGTATAGACTGTAATGAAAATTATTATATAATTTATATTATATGATGATTTNTTTGGATGAGATGGATGACTATGATGTATATGATGATGTTGTTATGATTTTATATGATGATTATGATGAAATCCTAGGAACAACATTTTACCTATTTTTTCCCCCCCCCCCCCCCCCACCCCCCCCCAACGCCCCGAAAACCCCCTCACCTTCCCATCTCCATGAACAAAGAGGACCTGGTCACACTTCATTCATAGGACATAAGTATATACATAAGTAGGGTACATCACGTCATCAAAACAAGGTCAACTTGTTGTATAATGAGATCAAGGCATCAACGGTATCAACATGCGCAACAATAAGTAGCTTAAAAAACACAAAAAGCCGCAGGGCCGTCGGCAACCCGTTAGCTGAAACCACCCTCAAGTGCCTCTTGGCTGTTGGCTCTTCCGGGGAAGGCGCACGCCGTCTCGAACTCGGTGAAGCCGCTGCAGCTCTGGTAGCCGCAGCTGCGGCTCTCTCAGTGCGAGCTCGCTCTTGCTCCTGGGAAGTTCCAAGGGTATGAGTGTGAACATGTAGATAGATTGTTTTGATTACTTCGTGCACCGCTGTGGTCTGTGCCAATGACATCCAATGACCATCTTTTGGATGGCTGGAACTCCCCTCTCATGAAAGTTGGCCCAACGGGATTGATGGCGACCCCAGTCAATCCTCTGCCTTCTTCTGAGCCTTGGCGAGTTTCTCCTCGCGCTTTCGCAAGCGTGCAGCAGCAGCGNCAACGGGATTGATGGCGACCCCAGTCAATCCTCTGCCTTCTTCTGAGCCTTGGCGAGTTTCTCCTCGCGCTTTCGCAAGCGTGCAGCAGCAGCGCGCTGATTTTTCTGGGCCTCCTGGATGGCCTTCTGCTGCTTCCGCTCTGCATCCGCCCTGTTGGGGCAAGCAAGCGGGGGCTCAGGAACCATGGATCTGCTATCCGTTGGGACCGACGGCCTCTGTTGTGGTCTCTGAGATTATCAATGCTTGCAAAATGATGGTTCTCGACCATTTTCTAGCTCAAAAAAATGCAGTAAGTCTAGCTCAACAAAAATGAACAGCCTTGAACCAAGTTGCAGCAGCTTCACGACATTTTTACGTTCGTCTGGTCTTGGCAGCTCTTGCACATACTGCCGCGGAGTTCTTCCACGGTTGTCCTTGCTGGCGGAAACATTGTGAGTTTTGGCACCTTCCAACCTCAACACCATCAATCGGCGTAGAGGAATACCTTCATTATTAAAGGTGAGTGCCCAGTACGGCCAGTTGTTGAACCAAGGTGACCGACATCTGCAACTTCTGAAAAAATGAAGCCAAGCACAGCGGCAAGCTGTTCAACCCATTCAATCGACCGATGGGTGAAAGTGGAAAATGGCCAACTGTTTCACTTTACTTAGAGGAGTTACTGTCTAAATCACCACACTTCGGCTGTCAAATCGGAGGATCCGGCAATTTACCTGGAAAGGTATTCCCTGGAAGGGCTCATGCCACCTTGACGAATCCGGCATGAGTAACGCACTTGATCAGAACAGTCATTTCGAATTGGGTAGCTAGAATGCATCGGACGTGCAAAAACACCACCCTTAAAGATGACAAGATGAATATATATATATATATATATATATATACAAAAATACAATCACAGCAGACAATGACAATATAAACCAACAGCGATATATTATAGGTCACCCCCAGCTGCGACTTAAATGCGCCCAGGGGCGGGACATATAGTATATAATATATTGCAGGTACGTTTACACAGGTACCCGGGGGGTGTCTTCGTTGGCCACCGACCCCCCGGGACCTCGGTGGCCCCAGGCAGCGAAAAAATAGAAGTTTTACATCTCTTCAGATGATACACACACACACACACGAGTATGAATTTAACATGGAGAATCAAGCTGTACGTTGTCATTTGCGAGCATGCAAGCTATGCAACGCCTGGCCTTCGTCCTTGCTTGCTGTAGTCTTATGCAATTGAGGATATGTGTCTTGCAGTGTATTTGAATGACCTCAGGATGCCGAAGTCCTAGAAGCCAAGAAGAAAAATCACTGTAAAGTGTCCACGAATTGGACATACATCTCAGCAATGGAAACCAACGCAGTGATAGCTCGAAGCTCCCATTGTTCTGCTGCCAGGGCTTGTAAATGCCAAGCTTCTCTGCCAGAACCTGTCAAACGTTGTTGCATATAGCCTTTTGGGCGGCGGCATCTGCAGAAGCATTCCACAGCCGTAATTGACCCTTAGGCGCATCAGGATGACCGTGAAATTGGTCCGAGCGCTTGCCATGGGAAGGTACCCAAACAAATTGAACATTCACTGCATGATCACGCAGGTTCCGGACAGCCTTGTGCAATGTTGTTGCAAGGATCGGATACGATCCATGGGCTCCTTCAGCCACTTCAATAGCAGGAAGGCAATCAGCTACAATGACCAAGGAGTTAAGCTCTCCAGGTCTGGATTCGACAAAATGAACAGCACCTTTGAGGACCAGCAAAATTGCCTCGGGCTTCTGCACGAAAAGCAGTCTGATCTTCGCCAGGGAGCCCAGCTGTGATCTCAATGCCTGCTCCTGGAAAAATGAGGGCACAGGCAGCAACATCCATCAACATAGATCCATCAGTGGCTACAAGACACGAGCCATGTCTGAAATCAGTTTTTGCAAATGCATCCGTGACCTTCGCAAGGGTTTGGCACAAATCCATCGTTGCAGGGGCCTTGGGAAATTCTGGTACTGCAATTGCTAGCAAGCGCTCCGACGCTCTGTTGGTTGGGTGGGGTAGGCCAATACGCTTATGCTCCGTCTCTGGGCAGTTCCACATCAAGTGCGGGCGTGAAGGAAGGGCAAGTCCACACATACATTTGGCTGCTGGGTTGTCTTGTCGCACATTTCCCAGGGCATACCATACAGAACATCCAGTGGCAAAGGTTGCCTGCTTCATCCATTTGGTGTCGGCCCGTTGCCACATTTTGCAATGACCGGCAAACAAACATTGTCTCTTGGGGGCTGGTGGAGGGAGATCGAGTCCACGAGCCAAATGCGCATCTTCTTGACGATGATGTGATCGTCTCACTCGTCCACTCTTGGGCAGCTCTGTCATCCTGACATGTTGATTGATCCAGTCAGTGATGAATTTTTGGGTTGTCCACACCAACGCAAAACTGCCGAAGTTCCCCATATGAATCTCTGCGAACTATGGTATTGCCATTGTCTGTGACCCACCAAGCCATTGTCGTCAGGACCTGCTGTACTGCCGGTACAAATTGGTGCCAGGGTAGCGCCGCAACATTGTGACAGACCTGTGCTATCCAGCGAGGATGACGGACATGATGTCGTAGGCCGGCTTGGATAGTTTGATGTACTGAGGCTCCAAGAGGGTCATTTTCCCAGCCTAGCACTTCTAGTGCAATGACATGTGGTGTGTCGTATAGTCCATAGCCTTGCACAGCTCGCACTATGTCCGCGCGGATCTCGCTAAGTATGTGCGTTAACTAATCCTGCCCCCCAACTAAAAACTGGAATGACCAACTGTTTGATCAGAAGTTTTCGTTGGTGTGAGGCGATGGGGAGCATGGCAATGCATCTCGCGCGGCTTCGAGTCTTACAGAGTACATCCTTGCCAAATTGTATGGCACCTTTCTGTCCTACTTCATGCACAAGTCCCAAAACGCGGAGTTGGCTCGCTAATCTGTAGCAACATGTTTGGGCCAGTTGTTTGGCAGCACTGCTGTCTCTTGCCGCAATGGCGCACTTCCTTGTCCTGCACTGGAAGCAGCAGGCGGCGTCAAATTGGTCACTCCTCTCCTTAGCTGTTAACAGTTGGTGAGAATGGGAAGCCTTGGAGAATGCCTCGTTCTTGCTGTATCCACTGACCATTGGTTTCCCCTCGGTAGGTGAGGAGTCTGCGTCCACCGTGATAAAATGTGGTGATGACCTGAAGTACATGGTGAGGCATGCGCAGCCAGGTCAGCGTCAGCTGTAACAACTCATAGTCAATGCTGTCAAAAAAATTAGAGAGGTCTTGTGACAGAAAAATCATATCATCAATGTTGTCGTGGTTGATGAAGGCATGGGCATCCGCTACGGAAGAGCCGAAGACCCCTCCCAAGACTGTGTCGTCGAGCCATTGTGCAGTCCAGGGGCGGATGTGTCGAAGCGTCCATTTAGCTACAATCCTCCACGCGACGGATGACAAGCCAGGGGGCCGTGTGTCTCCAGGTTCGGTCTTGTCAATCAGGACAAGTATCGCAGTCTTCCATGCATGTGGTGGGCGTCCTTGTTGAAAAATGGCTCTCCACAAGTGCCACCAAGGCTCTGGGAGGCGGAGCAGATCTGCAGCTTGCCATGCGTCAGCACCGGCGGCTTTTCCAATCATGCTTTTGGCAATTGCAACGAGTTCTGCAGGGCGCGGTTGCAACACACCAAGTTCAGGAAAATGGTCTGCGCATGGTCTGGGAACATGATGCAATAGGTGTTGGTAGAGTTGTTGGTTGACATCTCCCCGCGTCCAGATCCGCCTCCAACCCGTTGCGGCTTTGTCGAGGACATGGCTGGGGTGTAATGCATTCGTCAAAGTACTGGCATGGGCGGTGGGTGGAGCATCACCGGCACGCACCATGGCATCGGCACGTCGTTTGACCCAACTGCGTTGGAACGAAGGGCGTGTAGCGATGTCGACCTTCCAGTTTGCTAATCGTTGGGACAGTTCAAAGGCAGCAGTCTCATCAATCCATGTTTGGAGTCGTTGGGCCCAGTTGTAATCATCAACACAGAAGTGGCGCAGCTGTGGGAAACTGCGCGCCAAATCACGGCTGTCACGCCGGATGTTGTCTAGGAGCGTCTCTGTGGAGAATCCGCTGGTGCCTCGATGCCAATGCAGGAATCTTCGATGAAAGCGCCGTAGTCGTCTGAGCTCAACAGACTCAGCTGCAGTTGCAGCTTTATGCCCAAAATCTTTTCTGTGGATTTGTGGCTCAGTCGAGCGCTTGTTGTGTGGTCTGAACTATTAAGCATTGTTCAGCAACGTCAGAGAGCCTGGCCCAAGCATCGTCTACGCGGGCATGCGCCAAAAGGTGTTGGTACCTCTCCTCCTGCCAGTGTGTGTCAAAGGCCCGCGTGACTTCCGTGGTGTCTAATTCATGGAGCGGGGTCTTCGGCCGAACAGCAAGGTTCTGCATGGTGTAGCACAAATCCAGCGTGTAAAAAACACAATCATGATCTGCAATCCCAGCGCACTGACTCGTATGAGAAGCCCAGATGCCATGCCCGACAGCAAAGTCGATTCTTCGGGTGCCAGCACAAGTTGGTGGCAATTTGGACGTGATTTCAAAATCTGCATCACAATGTCGAGCTCGCCCCGTAGCAAAAAACCCCGTCATCTCTTCTGCAACCAGTCACCGATGGCTACCCAAGGGAAGCCAAAACTTTGGAGAGAGCTAGAAAGTTTGTTCGCGCATTCTTGTGCAAGAGGGCGTGTTCCAGCATGGCCATAAACAGAAGCAATACAAAATTTGAAAAATCCCTGAGGTTGTTTCACTTCACACAAAATGGCAGTTGCACGAGGTTCATGGTCCTCCATGTCTAAGGGCAGAATTCGCGCAGTCAGGCGGGAAAGAAGCGCTACCCCATGGTTGCCAGTGGACTGGTCTATAGGGCCGGGGTAGTACGTGAATCCGTGGCGCTTCCATTTCCACTGTTTGATCAGCCCAGATGGTAAATTCACACCAACCTCCTGTATGCAACGCTACTACCTGGCAGTCTTGGACAATGCTGTGGATGGCCAATGTCTTGGCTACTCCCAAACGTCGCACATTCAGCGTGGCAATTTCCACTGAGGCACAATAAACTCCAATGTTCTTAAAGTTGTGGTTGGTGGTCATCATATTGTCAATGTGGTTTGCGTCTCTCCCTTAACGATCTCAAATGCGGTCTGGAACAGAGTCTCGACTTGGTGCATCTGAAATCCTGCCATCACGGTGGAGCCTTTCTTCTTGAACTCTTGGAGTACTCGAAGTTTGTGACGTTGCAACTTGCGCAAGGTACATAACGGCCGCACCTGTTTGGCGCCCCACCTGTGCTTGCGGGCCACGGCAGGGGAGTAACATCCCCCACAACCTTTGCAGCGGAATGCCATGGCGGTGGTGAAGCTCGCACCCGCACTCCGTGCTGAATCCGTTTTGATACGTGGCATGGTGAAAGCTTGCCATTGCGCCGTCATCAGCTCCCGCCTATTCGGAGAGGCCATGTGGCGATTCAGGGTGTCGACCCTCTTCCTCATGGCAAGAGACAGCTTGCTTTGTAGCGCCATTTGACGTGTGCGCCGATCCACTGCCTGGTTTGTCTATGTTCCCTAGTGGCTTGGAGAATGCGGCCCCTCTTGCAGCCCTCGTAGTTTCTGATGCCTTCGGAGCAAAACCCGCACTTCCATGCCAGCTGATCGGTGGGGATCTGTCGGGCATCTTCAAAGTGGATTTGTGGGATAACCTTTCTGCCGTCCGGTATGGGCTGGTCAGGGTGGCCCCGGCGGTAGTTGCAGGAGTCATGCTGGTAAACCCAAGGGCAATAAATGCATGTTGCTTGGAAGCCCGAGTCAGTTGCATATCTGGATCTGCTGGTGAATGATCTTATTGGGTTTGATGGCTGGGGTGCATCAAGGTCAAAGCCATCAAGATTCTGCTCTGAGTCTTGTGTCCAGACAGTGCAAGGTCGGACAGAGCGAGTTGCTGCGCTTTTCTGTTGAGTCTTAACCGTGGAGGTCCAAACAGTGCAGGGTCGGCCGGAGCGCCGGATGTCATAAGTCAAATCATCCACTACGCTGGTGAGTGCTAGTGGCAATGACTTTCCCTGCTTGGGAAGCAAAATGTCAAAGTGCTGTCCGGTGAACCACG
Source organism: Symbiodinium sp. clade C Y103 (assembly GCA_003297045.1). Taxonomy (NCBI): domain Eukaryota; class Dinophyceae; order Suessiales; family Symbiodiniaceae; genus Cladocopium; species Cladocopium sp. clade C. The sequence goes on along the minus strand of BGPT01003125.1, from coordinate 5,821 downwards.
AGGCAACGATCTTTTGTCCCTTCTTGTGCAAACAGGCAAGTCGGAAAGCAGCGAGGCGTGGGCAATAATGATTTTGGTGTCATACTGGCGTCCCAGCACCGAGGCTTCAAGTTCCCCAGCCCACGCAGTGGAAGGCTTAGACAAAGTGAAGTATTTGGCAAAGGCCTCAGTCTTGGTCTCCTTGGAAATGAATTCGCTCCACAAGCGAGTGCCGTCAGGGGCTTCTCCATTCCATTGCTGGACGTACCTCTCTTGATGTTTGCCCAGGTGGGTGATCACCTCTGCCCGCAACGTTAATGGAGCTGATTGGGATGGCTTCTGCAATCCAGACTCGGGGCAAAGGTTTTGCTGGTTGCCCAGCAGTGAGCCCATGCGCCTGGCGCGGGAGAGGTGCTCATCGTCGCCCTCCCCATCCGAGTGATCTGTTCAACCCAGGTGATGTAATGCTGCTCGAGCTTGTGTTGTCTGGCGGCATCGAAAAAGATTCCGTCCCCTGACAGCGCTAGCAAGGTTGGCAGCGTCTCCATGGTGATCTTGACCACCCGGCAGCTTGGGCGTGTCTCTGCCTTTGGTGCCGATCGTTTCCAATTGCCATCCCCAGGAGTCCTCTGCGCGCAAGGAGTGGGAGACGAACCATTTGTGCACGAACTTCTGCGGGGCGCGTTTGGCGTCAGTCCAGGTGTCCTGGCTGACAAGGCGCTCATAGATCCTGGCAGCAAGGACCACAATCTCTTTCGGTTTCACCTTGAAGGCGTCAGCTGTCCCTCCGGGGGCTCGCGGGCACTGCACTCCGGTAGACCAGAGCTGCCATACATTGCATGTCTTGAAGCTGAGTTTGCCCTGGATTTCGCCAGGGATCTTCTCAGCTCCTTCGGCGTTGCCAACCACCACGGCAGTGATTCCGTAGGCTTGTGAACCTCCTTCCAGAATGGTCTTAAGGACCTCGACTTGCTCATTGGTGACTAGCACCACAGCTTTGAGGGTGGAAGTTGCATCTCTCAATTTCTGCGCGACCTGGTCGTATTTGACGATGTCGCAATCCCAGTCTTTCTGCCTCAGTTGCCACTCTCCTTGAGGTTGCTTTCGTTGGACCAAGGTCCACTCATCACTTCGATCTTTCCCTTTTCCTTTGGCCTTAGCGTCAGGTGCAGGGGAGTTGCTGGGCTTTTGCATGGCAGGCTTTTGCTGCGACATGCCACTTTGCCTTTGCCTTTGTCGGCGCGTCTGGTCTCAGTCGGCGCAGTGTCCGTGGCCTTGCACTGTTGGATCTGCGCTTTGCCGACACAACCGCGCTTGGTTGGGTCATACTTCGGCTTTTTGGTTTTCTTCTTCAGTTTGTTCTGGTGGCCCACTAATCCAGAGAACAAGGTTCCGAGTCCCTGTCCACCCAGGATTTGTCTCAGGACATCTTTCAACATCTTCTCCAGCAGGGGTCTTATCATGCCAGCGAGGTCAATGCCCCCGATATCAAATTCTTTCTCAGCTCGTTTACGTCTGGTGCTTGCAGCTGCAGCGGGTCCCGGGTGGGACGCTTCCCCGATGCGGGTTGCCCGCATGGGGTCATGGTGCCAATGAAGCGCGGGCAGTAGCAAATCAATCATCTTTGACCAGTGACAGCTCAGCAAAAAACATGCAGTTACAAATTGGGACAGCTCAGGAAAGCAAAACTCATCGCAAACATGTGGACTAATGCAGTCTCTCAGCAGGAGAAGCTTCGCACCTATGCACTGGCCTACGCCCATGCCGAGGCCCGCAGCCGCCGAGCACGTCTGGGTGCAGGAGGCGCTGTTCAACCCATTCAATCGACCGATGGGTGAATCTGGGTGAACAGTGGAAAATGGCCAACTGTTTCACTTTACTTAGACGAATTACTATTTAAATCACCACACTTCGGCTGTCAAATCGGAGGATCCAGCAATTTACCTGGAAAGGTATTCCCTGGAAGGGCTCATGCCACCTTGACGAATCCGGCATGAGTAACACACTTGATCAGAACAGTCATTTCGAATTGGGNGCTCATGCCACCTTGACGAATCCGGCATGAGTAACACACTTGATCAGAACAGTCATTTCGAATTGGGTAGCTAGAATGCATCGGACGTGCAAAAACACCAGCCTTAAAGATGACAAGATGAATATTTATATATATATATATACAAAACTATAATCACAGGAGACAATGACAATATAAACCAACAGCGACATATTATACGTCCCCCCCAGCTGCGACTTAAATGCGCCCAGGGGCGGGACATATAATATTGCAGGTACGTTTACACAGGTACCCGGGGGGTGTCTTCGTTGGCCACCGACCCCGCGGGACCTCGGTGGCCCCCTGCAGCAAAAAAAATAGAAGTTTTACATCTCTTCAGATGATACACACTGTGGGACACACACACACACGAGTATGAATTTAACATGGAGAATCAAGCTGTACATTGTCATTTGCGAGCATGCAAGCTATGCAACGCCTGGCCTTCGTCCTTGCTTGCGGTAGTCTTATGCAATTGAGGATACGTTTCTTGTCGTCTGCCTTGCTGGCGGCAGCCTTTGAAATGTCGACGCTCAGACCCTGGCCACAGCACACTCTTCAAGCGATGGGGCACATCTTGGCCCGTCTTCACTGATGAGCGCTTCTAAGGGTATAAATCGGAAAAAAATAGCGTGCTACCCATTTGCAAACTGTTTACACGACAAAAAGAAAGATCATGAAGGATCCGTCAAACAACCTGGAGATCCCGGGGTTCTACACTTCCAGCTTCCAGTCCGCCTTCTGCGCGAGCAAAGTGGGAAAGTTCGCTTCGCGCAAGGACTTCGTCAAAAAGCCCAGCAGAGGCATCAAACGCGCCTCTGGGGCTGCCAAGCCATCAGTGATCACGTGCGCCTCGGCATGCCGTGTTTTCCAGGCATCTCGCAACTGTTTTTCTCCCATGGAAAACTCATGGTCATCTCATTTCCATCTCATTGCCATCTGATTGCACTGCTTCAACTCATGCAGCTCAGTCGTTTCATGGCCGTCGCCTGATTGGAGGAGTCCGTCGCAGCCACGTCCAGCAGCAGCGGCATCCCGGTGTTCCGCTCTTCGACCTGGACTTGGCCGGGGTCCACCCAGTCCTACCCAGCATTTCCCAATGCTATTGGATCCCCCCAACGCCCAAACGCCACACGAAAAAAAAGGCATAGACCCAGAGGCACAGCCTCGTATTTGAGTGATACCTGCCATGTTTCGGAACCACCACTTACAGTAGATGCTTCCTTCAAAAAACCAGATACCCTATTCATGATATCTGTTTTGTAACCTTCACGGTGGGTTCCTGAAGTTCGGCTGGGCCACTGCAATGGATTCTTCGAAACAGCACCAGATCCTCGTGAAGGGAGTGGCATGTTGTTGTTGTTGTTGTTGTTGTTGTTGTTGTTGTTGTTGGGCATTTGTAACGCTGCCACAGCCTGGGCCCCATGGAGAGGTGGCTGGAGGCAGCTTTCGGGCCGCTTAGCGGCGCAACAAATCTCCAGAAACTGGAGTCACCAACCTGTACATAGCAGGCGCAGGCCTGACTATTGACCACATAGCCTGCAGTGAAGCAGAAGAAAAGCACCAAATTGCACAGAAGACCCTCGTCCGCCATGCCCAGCAAATCCACGACCGAATGCGTCTGCAGCAGAGAGCAGGCCTTGCCAGGTCGCGAGCTGCGCGCATCGAGTGTAGACATGCTGCACCAAAAATGTGTTAAGAAGCTGCCAGCCATTCGCATCTCACGCTCTGCAAAAGGACCAGTAGCTNCGCGAGCTGCGCGCATCGAGTGTAGACATGCTGCACCAAAAATGTGTTAAGAAGCTGCCAGCCATTCGCATCTCACGCTCTGCAAAAGGACCAGTAGCTGCAAAACCGTCCTGGACCTCACAAGATCTGGGTCTGGATTCCACCTATGCCATCTGCCTTCCATGGCCCAAGACCTTTGCAGGACTCCGAGCAAACGACAAGGC
>BGPT01003124.1:28627-42457 GCA_003297045.1 Symbiodinium sp. clade C Y103 | reverse complement strand
TGGTAAGCCACCATTGTATAGCACACAGTGCTTTTGGTAGCACCCAGTGCTTTTCATACATGCAAGCCATGGCCATGCTCATGCACTTGTGTGTGGCATGCCATGTTTGGTTTCCAAGTGTTTTTGCTCCAAATCTTTTCTCTGGAAATTGCAGGTATACACCATGGTTGACAATTCTATGAGTTGGGTGTGCATGGAAGTCCAAAGCAGACTTCCATATTGACATGGAAGCAAATCCAGGTGATTTGCTGTATGATGTTGCCAGGAACATCACTTCCATCCACCAAATGATGAAAATGACAATATACTCCACATGGTTTTGATATTTTGTTTTTCTATCAACATCAGTTTTATATTTCCTTGAAACAGCTTATGTTGCAAGATTTGATCGAACGAAATTGAAACCTTAGCATATACTTAGCAAGGTTTGCTAAGATCAGGGCTAAGATGGCTAAGAGGGCTAAGTGCTTAGCAAGGAAACGTCCTACTCAAGTGGTCGTCGTCGTCGCAGTCGCTGTCGTCGTCGCTGTCGTCGTCGCTGTCGTCGTCGCTGTCGTCGCTGTCGTCGTCGCTGTCGTCGTCGCTGTCGTCGCTGTCGTCGTGGCTGTCGTCGCTGTCGTCGTCGCGGTGGTCGTCACGGTCGCTGTCGTCGTCGCTGTCGTCGTCACTGTCGTCGTCAAAACCCCTCATCTTGGATCAGAAACCCCTTCCCACATGTCTCTTGGAACTAGATAAGATATAACAGAATAAGATGGGAATACACATAATCACAAATAAACATAAACATAAACATAAACAACAACGACAACGACAACAACAACAACAACAGCAACAACGACAACAACGACATGGTTTGGGGTGTGTCTGGAAATAGCTGCTCATGGTGACACAATGGCTATCAAATAGGAATAAAATGATGATAATTGGATGATATCATAGGTGTACATTTTTTTTTTATTAAAAAAAAACAATATGACTTTGGGTATGAACATGGAGTATATTTCCCTCATGGCTATAGTAACGAGGAAAGTAATGATAAACCATTGCGACTAGTTCTGGGTTGAACCGGATTTTCAATACTTTACCTGCCCGCTTATTATGTATGCTGAGCTCGTCTTGGCACAAACTCCATGGCAAATATCTTCAGCCATCATGTTTGACTGCTATGGTTTACCAATGTATACCATTTGCATCCATTCACCATCATCTACCTAGAATGGTTGTGACACTCTGCGGGATCCCCACATTTTTTGTAGTCCAACTATTCGGAGGGATGCATATATGGAGGTTTCCTAAAATAGGGGTACCCCCAAATCATCCATTTCAATAGGATTTTCTATGATAAACCATCCATTTTTGGGTCCCCCATTTTAGGAAACCTCCATATGGTATTTGCCAAGTTGAGCCATCCAGCGATTTCATCGCTATGGCCGAACTCTTTGCGGTCAACTTGCAGTTGGGGCTTACACAAACCGAGCTATGTGAACAATGTTTAAAAAAACCCTTACCCTCTGGTAAACTAACATAGCTATCACCATTTTTGATTGAAAAATCCACTATAAATCCCCATTTTCAATAGCCATGTTAAATTGCCAGAGGGTAGTCAGTTCATTGTGAGGCTTGGTTAAGCACAGGATTCCCAGATCATTGAATGATGCTGATCCAAGTGAATATTGGCTGGTATAACTTAGGTATAGCAAAAAAACTGGTTGATAGGTCTCCCATGGTATTCCGATTCCCATCATGGGCTACTTCCCAATTACCCTCTGGTAATCAAACGTGGCTGGAAAATCCACCATTTAGTTCGATGATTTTCCCAGCTATACACCTCCATTTATAAGGGATTTCCAATTGCTATGTTTGATTACCGGAGGGTAAACATCAATTGACTTGCAGGGTGAAGCTTCTCACTGGGTGGTCCCTGGCCTCCTTCAGTTGCACTTCCTGTGGCCATCGAAAGAGTTCATTGTCCTTGGGCGGTCAGGGAGACGGCCACGGAGATGTGTTCCAGGCTGGATGAAGAGTTCACCAACTATACATGTGTGATCTATCTATCTATCTATCTATCTATCTATCTATCTATCTATCTATCTATCTATCTTACATGTCATCAAAATTAAAATTTCTTGACAAAAAACATCTAATGCACGGGTGTACACAATGTTTTCATGCGTTGCACACGAATGGGTACAAGTGAAATTGGTTTCATGCCACGCGAAAGAAATTATTTATATTTAATTATTGTTCCTCCGGTGAGAAAAGATCTTTTGACATTGACCTATACCCGGATCCAGAACCCCTATACTTGTTGACCCTCCACTGTAGGTTGCCCTTTGGGCTGCATTAGTTGATGGATGGTAAAGTCATCAAAACCAACCTCTGCATTGAAGTTTCTTATTGAAAACTCATAAGAAGGCCCAAACCTGTTTCATCTTTGCAAATTCTGATGTACAATCATTTGTGGACTTGGCTCCGCCATGTTTGGTCATTAGGAAAGAACTGGTCGAGGTTGTTGTTGATGCTGTTACCTTGGGAACTCCCTTGGGGAGAAATTGTGGGGACTGGTTTGGTACACCATTTAATTCTCAGTAATTCCCATGGGATTCAGCCAATCCCCCAAAAATGACCTTCCCAATGGTAGCAAATTATAAGTTCTTATTGTTCATTCGTAATTGTTGGTGTTTAATATCACCGAATTCATGGACATCTGCCGGGGCCACTACATTTCATCTTCTGAAATCAAACAGATGTCTGATGATTTCTGCAATGTGGGGCCCCAAAGATAGCTAAGTTGGTGAACATAACCCCATCTAACTAGTTGGTTATAACTACCATAAGCCCTAGTTAAACTGTAGTTATGTTCACCAACTTAGCTATCGACGGCCCCACATTGTGGACATCGATGGGATGGGAATCTGGGACGTCCCTATGGTCATCTCCCGGCGCCAAGAGACGAGGCATTTCCACCACAAGCAATCCCAGTTGAACCTGGGATCATTGGGATCTTGGGCACTGAAAAAAAAACCAGGTGGTGCCCCGAAAACGAGAGATCCGTTGCTAGTTGTTGAGCAAAAATAGGGTGATTTCATGGGATTCAACGAGATTTAGTTCACTAAGTTGGTTGAAGTAGGTGAACTGTTCTCTGTTTCTTATAGATATATCATTATATATCGACCTAGTTTCCAGAAACTAAACCAACAAACAATTGACTGCGGGCACCACCCTCTAAGGAGTCCGCGTATCGAATGGATGTTCAACTCACTCACCACTTTCATCAGCACAATTTCATGGTTTGTATCCATTTATTGCTGAGTAAATCTTCGGTTTGATGATAAATAAAACTACAAGTAACAAATTTGCAGACACAATCAATGGATCAGTGCAAAAGAATCACATGGTACGCCAATTCAAGTGGTAAACATCACCAGTGTCCCGACGGAAATTGCTGGACATAAAAACCCCATTGCTGGACACCCATTTCTTGGTCCGTTCAACCGGAGGGATATTCAATAGTTCAATAGCGGGAATGGCTTGCTTTGGGAAACTTAACTTAATTTTTTTGCGGTCCCCAAAAACATATATATATATATAATTATATATAGGAAAAATTAAATCCAGGTTTGTTTTTTTGGTTATATCGACCTACCATACTTTGAAGGTGCCCTTAACTTGTCTGAATCTATGTTTTTGGATTTGCCTACGGTCCTTCCAAACAGGAAACACTCTTCCCTTTTTAATGTATTCCCCGATCATGGTGTTTGGATTTCTCATGGGCACAAATAAACATCTCTCAGCCCACCTGCATTTTTAGGTTGCTATAAATAAATCTACAAGCTGAGAGACTCCTCGATAGAACATTTGTAGGTCTTCGCATCCACACTCACCTCATTGCACGCGGCGGTAGGTCATTGTCAACTTGGGAAACCACATTTAGAGGATCCAACCATCAAAAATGATGAGCAGAGGGAGATTTAATCAATTTAATAATCAAACTTGGGTTGTTCTCAATGGTTGTAAACATATCTGGGGATGTTTGAACCTGGGGGATGCCCAAAAAAATTAAGTTTCATGGGGAAAATAAGAATAGTCGTACGGGATTCAAGGGTTCCCAAAGTCAAGACAACCCCCCAGTTTGGTGGAGAGAAAGTATTTCTGCCAACAGTTTCAGCATCAGAGCCTTGTTGTTTGAAAAACTGGGCCACCAGGCAATGTCAACAAGTGACGATTGAATCTTCAACAGGAAAAGTGGATCAATCTTACAAGGTGGTGCCACCGAGTTTTGTTTGTGGGCTTTTGTTGGTCTATAAACCATAGTAACTATAGATATGTCTACCATAAACCCAAATTACTGGAACTATAAACTTAGCAAACTCTGGGGGTACAACCTTGTAATCCTTTCACACACAGACACCATTTTCACGGCTAAATTGAGAAATGCACCATTCAAAGTCAGTTTTGTCCAATGGGCTACCCCTAAACCACCAGTTTATCGTCATGGTCCCCAGTTAATTAATTGTATAATCCATATGCCATCCTCCATTCTGGTTGGTGGTTTCTACCCATCCCAAACCTATGCTTGGCGATTGGATCATCATTCGGATGGAAAACATGCTGGACACCACCAGCATTGTGAAATCCGCATGTTTGATCATGGCAAAGTCAACCCATCCGGATACCCTCTGGTAAACTACCAGTTTGCTATTGAAAAATGACCATTTATAGACGATTTACCTATTAAGAATGGTGATTTTCAATAGTTCTGTTAGTTTACCAGAGGGTAAACTACAATATTTCACTAACCGAAGGACATTTTGGGATGACTCCCCGAATCCTAATCCCATCATTCCAATGACGTCGCGAGGTCATCATCAAATTCATCCAGATATATCCCATTGATTCCCATTGTACTAGAATTTTGGTTGGTTACCCTCCGGTAAACTAACAGTTTGCTATTGAAAATGACTATTTATAGTTAGATTTTCCCATGAAAAATGGTGATTTTCCATAGTTATGTTAGTTTGCCAGAGGGTAAATCAGTTTTCAATGGTTTCCTATGGTTGCCTAGGAAATGAATGCTCCAGGTCGCAGGAAAAGGATCTGCTCCCTGTGGCGCGGGAGCCATGGTCGTGCTTGCCTCGACGAAGAAGAGGTGCTGATCGTACAAGACGTACCTGGGCTCCAGGCTCCAGTTGATAATGGAGATAGCGTGTTTTTTTTCCTTATATGGGGGTTTCCTAAAATGGGGGTACCCAAAAATGGATGGTTTATAAGGGAAAACCCTATTGAAATAGATGATTTAGGGGTACCCCTATTTTAGGAAACCTCCATATCCTCTGGTAGCTTGACATAGCGATGGAAAATGGTCCATTTATGGATGCTTGACCTATATTCACCTATCAAGAATGACCAATCTTTGGATGGCCTGCAAACAAGGTCAAAATTTAAGCTGGTTAGGTTCCTATGTCCCCATTTACGGCACACACCGGACGGACAATTCGTTCCGAACTCGCATGTCCCGAGCCGTGTTGGCGGGAGCACGGAGCATTATCTCGTTTTGAGATGCGACAGCTAACAAATGCAACAAATTAAGATGACACAGAAACAGTGGAAAATCTCTACAGGGCCACAAGCATGTCACCATCCAGCATGGGAATTACTAATTGCTTCGTGCCCGCTTTGCATACAATGACTTGTAGCGACTGTAACGCTCAGCAGCAGTAGGTTCACTGACCAATTCCAATGTAATGATTGGGCAAGCAGAAATCTCAGGAACTGCTGTGCGCAACTTGCGCTTGTTCGTTTGAACAGTAACGTAATTGCATACAGTGGTCATGGTCAGCGCTTGTTGGAGCATTACTGGTCTATGTGAGATGCCAGCAATCTGACCGAGAAACCCGCATCGATGTTGGGATGTACTGTTTTTGGAAATGAAAGATGGAACCAAACGTGTCTGCACCACAGATTCAATGCAACGAACTGCAGCTTGAAATGCTGTACATTGTACCATCATAGACCTCTGCAATGAAGGCTGGAGCCTAGCCTCATCAGAATCAAATGGTACAAAAATCGTATCTGCAAGTGATCCAGAAATTCGCACAGGACAATGCTGTCCAGTAGTGATAAGAAAATTAGTGTAGAGCTCAAACCAGGAAATGCCCCATTGCGAAATCATCTTGGTGGTGTCGTCCTCATGGCTAATATCTTCAGGGGGCCATTGCAGTGACTGGGCCCATTTCACAATAAAGCGCGCCAAGTTATACCCTTGAAGGTTAGCCTTGAGCAGATTGTCATCAATTGCAGAAAAATCCATTGAGAATGTGGCATCACATGAATAGTTGATCATGGCTGTAAGCGCCTCTTGACCCATGAAATGGCGAGAAGAGCTAGAAGCCTCTGCTGCTGTTTTGGCCTGTTCATTCTGCAGAGTGAGCATCTTACGTTCTGTATTCATCTCGACCAAATAATTGAAAACACAAGACAAAGCATCGGCTTGATCCTTCTGATGTTGGGCAATATTAGTTGCACAAGTCTTCAATTGAAGTGGACATCTCTGAATTGCTTTGGAAGCAACCCGATCTGCAACTGAATTGCCCATGATCCACCTTTTGGTCAAAATGTCATTGGCATCAGAGAGATCTTGGTGTGACTTGATTTTGTGTATGCGAAAAATTTGTGAATTCCAAGAGTTCTTAAGGCGTTGGACCAAATCAAAGTTAGCGACAGTGTGTCCCCATTTGGTAAGGTCATGACTTTCAAGAAAATGGATAACGTTAATGGCATACTGTGAGTCAGTGATGATGTCTGCATGTTCAAGGTCCGGGTCCAAATTTGCGGATTCAACTGCAAGTGTAATGGCTGTCAATTCGGCTCTGGAAATGGTTTGACGACCTGGTGTGATACCCATCAAACAAACCTGCAATGACGGACACATGACATTTCTTTCGATTGCTATTTGGGTGAGCACGGATGCTTGGGAGTCATCAATGGCCATGTCTCGAACAACTGCCCAACCACTAATGCGAGCATCAGCAAGAGTCGGATGTATACAAGCACCATCTGTGAAATACCTATGATGTTTGAAATTCTGCATCGTGTGTCGGTCAACATCTGGCAATTTAACAGCTTGGATTTTCTGCAGAAAAGAGTTAACTTCACTGTGGCGTGTAACCAAGGGGAGATATTGCCAATTGACATCATGTTGTAAAATATTGCATGCCACTGGATGTGCTTTGCGGCTCTGTTGTGTGGCAGTACAATAAAGTACACGATGCGGTCGAGTGTCAGGCTCTGTACAATGCTCACATGTGGGTGTCTTTTCTTTGTCCCATTTGCTTTTGAGGGCATTGGTCTGAAAGCCTCCAACTACATTCAATGCAATCATTTTTTGATCCGAATGCGAAAGTTTCGAAAAAAGCCCAAGCTGTAAAGGAATGTTGACTTCGGCATCAGGCAACCCTTTACGATCAACACAGGTGGTGAAAGCTTGCTGCGTCCAGAATCTACTAATCGCGCATTTAATTTCAAAAGTTGAATGCATCTTGAGGTTGCATACAGTAGTTCCTTTAAAGGTAATGGTAGCATCCGGCTGGATGTCTAAACCAATTTTTTGGAGATACTTACACAAACTTGTAGCGGGGCCATATGCAACTTTGGATTTGAAACCACTTGCAAGTGCAATGAACCGATTGGCCATTGCACAATCCATTGAAAACAATCTGCGGACGGATCTCAGTGAAATTGAAATGACATAGAGCAGGGGGTCCTGGATATACTTACTCAGGCACATCATGGCGAGATGCGGATTTACATGTTGGTATGCCCCAATAAGGCTGTTGGCTGCCGCACGGCGGAGTCTGGCAAAATGCTGCATACCCAAAAAATGTGTATCAACTGCATAGAGGCCAAAGGGCCAAACACCAGTCTGGATGCGCAAAGCCTTCTGGTTGGTTGACAGGGGCAAATTACGAAGACGATCAATCCTCTCAACTGCCTCATCAATGCGTTCAATCAAAGGCTTAGCAACACAAAGCTTGGTGTACTGCACAATTTCACCAAGGTCCTTGGCATTATCTTTAATTGGGATCTGAACACAGGACCCAGGAAACAAATTATTGAGCCAAACCAAATTGTCACGCCATTTCTTGTTGTTTGTCCAAACCCAAGACTTGGGAATACTAATGGCCATTTTAAGGACAGCAGCCAAGTTCAAGGTGTGGATCCAGGTAGCAAAATTGGCGTCGGGACAAGTGGCAATCCAGGCCCAATTGTCTGCATATGAAAAAGGAAATACACAAGGGGATTGAACCCGATAATAGAAAAACGTGCTGATGGCAATCATTGATAGGATGGACCATGTACATCCTTCAGGCACTCCAGTTGTGGACGGAATTGCTTGCCCCATAATACCCGAAAAGACAGGGATTCTGGTCACCCTGGACAGTGACAACATCCAGAATGCAAGGATGTCCCAAGACATGCCCATACGATTGAAAAGTATTGCAGCTGGCAGCCTAGGAACCATGTTAAAGGCCTTAATAAGATCCATGGTGGTACCACAACGACTGGAACCATTTGCAATACTTTCTTCGATCTGTAAAGTCTGCATCAGGGAAATGTCTCGGACACCACGTCCTGGTATACCACCGGAAATCTGGGGTGGTAACCGGGACGCCCAAAATGAAACCGTCTGATCAAAAGTTACTTTGGCAGCAAGTCTATACAAAACTGAAAAATGGTAATTGGTCGTCCATCGTTAATGGAACGTGGCTGATCAATTTTGGCAAGTATGGCAACTCTAGCCTGCATCATAGAAAAGGAAAGACCATACTTCCACAACTTCTGAAAAATCGAAGAAAGGTGCTGCACGGCAAGGAGGGGAAGCATCTTAAGTTCCTCATGATGCCACCCACATATCCCCGTTGCCTTCCCATTCTTTAATTTTTTAAATTGTCCGCACCCACAGCAAGGGATCGGCGATCGAGATGTCAAACTGCCAGTTAGGGAAATTGCATGAATCCAGCTCTTGCAAAAAGGGCCGCCAGCTAGACATAGAGAACTGATCATCGGATGCGTCACGCAACCACATGGGCGTCCAAAATTCACGAAAGGCTTTTGTGAGGTCACTAGCAGTAGTGGCAATATTTTCCTGAACGAGTGTACCTTGGGCTGGAATCGGATCAGCACCAGGCTCAATAGTGACAACATGGCCATCGCAAGCTAGGACAGTGACATCACAACCATTCAATTTAGCTTTCTGGTTATGAAGGAACTGGCACGGTATTTGCATTCGTAGTCTTGCGGTACCTTTTTTCATACGCAAAAGGGTAACCTGCGTTGTTTTTTGGTGGGGTACTTCATTGAGTTTTTGATCATTTTTGTTTTTGATGATTTTATATGTCAGGGATCCAAATCGATCGGAATCATCGATCTGGATTCTGTACTGGAAAGCCTTTTTACGATTGGCAGCTTCTAGATTACAGCTTGCTTCGCATGCGAACTCAGTGACTTGGAGAAAGTCTTCAAGTAAATCACAATGAGGAACACACAGAGGCACAAAGTGAAAATGCTCAGATTTCAATATCCAATTTTTCCAGGATTTACCAAACCCTGGAGCAGAAAGGATCTTGGACCATTCACCCTGCAACTGGGTCACGACTGCTTGGCAAGCGTCTGCGGACATGCTGGCTCTCTTTTTGTGAAAGGATTCAATGGCACGGATGAGGGAACGGATGCGGCGAACCTGTCGCACTTGCAATCTATTGGTGCTTTTAAAAACCTCAACAGAAGGATTATATCCTCCAAAAAGGTCATTTCGGAGATTAACTTTGGGTTTATTCTTGGTTGGTTTAAAAGCACATCTACCTTTAGAGTGCGCGGGCAAGCACTTGAGGGGATTCCTCAGTGGATCAAGCTTATGTTGGAGGCTTAAAGCTCTGTCAACAGCAAGTTCAACCGCACTGGACCATTGCTCAAGGGCTGTGTCACCATCTTCAGTGGATTGTATTTGTGAAATGACCTGTTCAAGATGACTGGAAGCATCAGGATAAGTTTCACAAATGTTGTCAACAAGGACACCAGAACCATGCCAAGAGGAAGGCATTTTCCACATGGAATGCTGCTGCGGAATGATGTCCAAGTCAAACGTGAGGATCAAAGGCGAATGTGCATCAAAATCGAGTGTTGGTTGGACTGTTGCATCAACAAGTTTTGGAGCCAAAGTTGCATGAACAATACATGTATCATTCTTCGTGGCCCCCTTGCACGTGGGAGGTAAAATTTTACCTTGTTTCTCAAAGAATGAAAAAACCTCAATATGACCATGTTGAGACATTTCTTGAAACACTGGCATATCAGTGACCGGTGTGTTGAAGTCACCCCCAATAAGGAAAGGAAGGCCGGATTCAACCGCAACCTTGTAAGCAAGCCCCAACAGCAAATCACTCTGTCTTTTCATGGTCAATGTGGCCTGGGCAAAACCATAAATGGAAATACACAAAATTTCGATTTTTTGACATTGCACTACCGCACAAGAAAATCTGCATGTACTCTGTAGAACCGGTGGGATAGACCCTCGGTATTTTCGACTAGGCAAATTACAAAGGATGGCAGTTCCTATTGCGTCACCACGTAATGAGGGCCTACCATCATGTGTGGTCTTCTTGTCTGGGACAGGATCTGAAAAAAAGCATTTGATTGATTTTTTATCACAATCTTTCTGGATCAACTTTTGTGTATAGTCTGTGGCACTGGTTTCACTGGCAAAAACCACTTGTGTATTGAGGGAATGGATATCATCAATCTTACCGTTCAACGCAGTGGGATTGAGAACAGCAAAGCGAACTTTTGGACCTGGGTGCGAAGCTTCGCCTATGCGAGCACCAGACAGGTAATTGTGAAAATGCATAGATACAGACCGAGAAGGCACAAGGTAAACCGGTAGTTGTTGGTCAACCCCCTCATTCACGGCACAGTGCATCTGGATTTGGAAATTGCAAATTTCGGATTGGAAATGGGTCAAGTGCTTGAAACTGCACACCATTTCGAGGGCATGTCGGAGCAGAATGGTCATCTGCATGAGATTTCTATCATAGCTGTGAAGCAAACACCGTCACATGTCATCATCATCATTTTCATCGTCACCTGGAGCTGCAGATTCAGCCGGTTTGGCTAGCTTGGCTTTCTTGGCTGGTGTTGGCTTGTTCAGAATCAACTGCCGAAGTTCCGCAAAACCTCTCTCCATCTGTGTATCCTGCTTTCGCATGGCTTTTTCCAGAGAGATGTCAAATTGCGAATGCATATCAGCAAGTTGAGTCTGCATTTCCTGCTTGGAGGATTCCAACTGGGATTTCACTGCAGTTTGAAAGGTGTTCTGAGATTTTTCATTGGTCTCAAGGCGTTCAGTGAGCTGTCGAACAGACTCCTTCATTCCAGCGATCTGTTCATCTTGTTTCTGAAAACGTTGCTCAATGGGTCCTTCTACAATGCGAGGGGCACTCGGGGCCGATGCAGCAGGGACTTGAGCTGGCGAAGTGCCATGTTTTCTGTGCCATGCAGCCCATGGATCTTCTGGCATGTCCTGGGTCATAGCTTTGGCTTTCACAACCTGGGTTTGACCAGCAACCAAAGGCTTCACCTGCTTGTGGACTCTCGGTTCCTCCCAAGTAATGAGCATGAGTTGACCACCCCAAGACACCCATTGGTCGGTGATTTTCTGTTCAAAACCGATAAGCCAGGTTTGAGGTCCAAGTGATTCGATAGGCTTGGCCTTCCACTTGCGCTCAGCGATCCAATTTTTGATTGCCTCGTAGTCAGCTCCAAGTGGAGTAGGCGACATCCGTGCAACAGCTTTGATTGTCACATGTGAGCTCGGAGTAGCTGACGGTTTGAGCTGCTTTTGTGCTTCTTCAAAGTCATCAGTATGGAATCTGATCCCCCTGGAGGTCTTGGAACCCTTGGTGATTCTAATGATCCCCAAATTGCTTTTGTGGGAAGCGGCTGCAACTCTGAGTTCTGGCAATGGCAAATCCATCCAAAGCACTGCATGGGTAAGATCTGTTCGACGATCCTCGGTCTTGAGGGTGACATAAACTGATTTCTGTCCTGACAACTTCAAGCAATCCTTAGCCTGAGATTCTGGAACCCGGGCATAAACTTGAAGACTGTTGGCAGTTTCAGGAGTCGCTTTGATCATATCATTCCTCCAAGATCTACCCCACGGTGAAGCAGTTGGGGACAATTCCAAACCTTGCGCACGGACCAACTCCAAAACCGCCTTTACAGGCGAATTCACGATCTGTGCCCAACGGTCAGGCTCAACTTCGTCTTTGTACACCGAAAATGCAAGAACGGATGTTTTGCCAACTTGGATTTTTGAGTCCTCATGTGCTTGGGTTGTCACTTGCTTGGCTCCGAGCTGATGGCAACAGACTGCAAGGATGACTGGTTTTTCATCTGCAGCTACTGCGGGGATCTGCATCTTCTGACAACGATCAGAAGGTGCCGGGCATTCACCCAAAACCAAAAGTGCAAGTTCATCCTGACTAATGGTCATTTCTGACCGGATCCATGGAAGAGCATCTGCTGGGTTACAAATGGCCACACCTGTTGCACCTTGCTTGATGGCTGTGATGCATTGGCAGTGTGTGTCATCTTCATTGCGAAAATACCCGGCTTGAGGCTGAAAGTCTTCAGCACGAATGGTGGCCTGCTTGGCTTGTGCATGGTCCAATTTCTTCTGTACAACCTTGCGTGAAGAATCTGCAACATTTTTCATGGATGGCAAACTGATGCTCAAAGTCTTGGCAAGCTTCTGAAGATTTGATGTCCGAGTTGCACCGTCACGAGGCTTCATGCAAGCTGACAAAGCGGGCTGTCCAGCAGTGGTCAAAAGCTTCTCAATGAACGGTTGGATTTCATCAATACCTGCGCCTTGATCCAAAAGGTGCTTGGCAATTTCGTTCTTCTGCTTGGTGATTGCGTCAGTAGGAGATTTGGAAGCTCCTCCACCTTGAAGTTGCAGAACGAGATGGATTTTGAGCGTCAGACGCCCTGTGTGGTCTGTGCGTGCATATGACTCAATTGCATAGTCAGGATTCATCTGTTTTCCATGGGCAATCATGCGCATCTGTGATGCCTGGCCAAAGAGGGCAGTGGCTTTAGCCCAAGGCTCTGCAAAAACCCTTGCATATGTGAAGATCGAAAACCGTCCCTCAAGGACATACACGTTTTCAAACTTGACTCTTACAAAGGCTTGTTCCGGATCAGGCAAAGCAGCAGGGATCGGCATCGCCCTAGCAGTGAATGCACCAATGAGGAAATCTCTGATTGTTCGCAAGGAAACACAGCTCATGGCAAGTCTTGCCCTAAGTCTCCGAAAATTGTAAATTTACATTTTGATGAAATTTACGTAAATAGAAAAATTTACGTAAATATTTACGTAAATTTGCATTTTTTAGGTTTGACCTAAATTTTTGTAGTGCTAAAGTTTTTTCCTTTTTTTCAACTGCAAGCAAGTTAATTTCTATATATATTTTTGTCCCTTTTTGAAATATTATATGTTATTGCTATAACCAATGTAAAAAATAAAGTGTATATTTTGTGGGATCATAAGCACTTTTGCATATTGCATTTACATGCATTCACATGTATTCACTCAAGTATTGTGAGCTCATGTAAAAAACAAAATGCACAAGTAAACAGCACTGTCGCACACNTTTACATGCATTCACATGTATTCACTCAAGTATTGTGAGCTCATGTAAAAAACAAAATGCACAAGTAAACAGCACTGTCGCACACAAAGGTGTCTTTTGTAACAAATGATGAGGAAAC
>BGPT01003124.1:217-13533 GCA_003297045.1 Symbiodinium sp. clade C Y103 | reverse complement strand
CAGGATGCCCATGCAGAAGGAGAAGAGGAGGAACCCAAAGAGGAGGATGCAGTGGTGGAAAGCGATGACCATCGCAGCTACCCAAAAGCGAGGAAATGGCCCAGGATGATCAAGAGTGGTCAGGTACCAGAAGATCTTCAGCAGCTCTATGAGACTGGTGCCAAGAATTCGCCTACTCCAAGGCTGTTCAAATCCCAGTNATGATCAAGAGTGGTCAGGTACCAGAAGATCTTCAGCAGCTCTATGAGACTGGTGCCAAGAATTCGCCTACTCCAAGGCTGTTCAAATCCCAGTTCATCGACAAGATCGTTCAGGTGAACAGATGTTATGATGCTCTTCCACCAGAGCCTGCCAGAAGGTTTCTGCAGTGTGCAGATCAAATGGCCAACACCCAATGCTTATTATATGATCGCTTTGTTGGTGAGCCTGGGCCAACTCTGTTTGCAGTTACTTCCAAACTCCATTCGCTGGTCCACATAGCTTCACTGGCAGCTTTCTTGAATCCACAGAGAGTGGGGTGTTTTGCAGGAGAAACCTACATGAATGTTTGTAAAATTCTTTGCAAGCAATGCGTCCATGGAGTCCAACCTCACTTTGCGCCAGCAAAAATGATGAAACATTTCCAAGTAGGAATGCACTACCACATGTCGCCAATAACTGAGATTGAAAAAAAGAGCTTGCAGCCACAGTGGTCAGCTTTGGGGTTACTTCTTGTTTTCTGCCATGTGGTTCTATTTCTGTTTCCAGCTGGTGCACTTGCTTGTGGTTNAAAAGAGCTTGCAGCCACAGTGGTCAGCTTTGGGGTTACTTCTTGTTTTCTGCCATGTGGTTCTATTTCTGTTTCCAGCTGGTGCACTTGCTTGTGGTTGCTTTTTGCATGTTTGGGTTTACTTTTCCTTGTACCTTGGATGTTCGAATGACATATCTTCTAGACAATATCATGAACAATCTGAGTTAAATTTATGTACATCAAGTACACCAACTTTTTTTGTCAAAAATGATAAGAGTTTGAAAAATATATTTCTATACACTTACAATAGACATGCCACTATCTTACATTTTCCTTTAAAAAAAGAACATATATTCAATGTTTTCCCAAGAAAACAAAGGTTAAATTTCAAGGTAATTTTCAAGGTTAAAATTTTTTAAACTTACAAACAACCTTGAAATTTAACCTTGAAAATTAACTATAAAGTAAAAAAATACCTTTAAAGGTTAAAGTAAAAATAACCTATTAGGTAAGAGTTACCTAGAAAATGAAAATTAACTATTTTGCTCCAAATAGCCTTGCCTGACCTATTGCAACCTTAGGGCTGGAGCAGCATGTCCAATACCAACACCTGCGTTGGATTATCATTGACGAATGCTCCACCGTGCCGCTGGAGGTGCTCGCCACGCTGCAAAAACGGCTCTCCGAGTCCGTGCGCAGCAAAGGCACCTGGAAGCAGTGGCGGCACGGCGTGGAACATCCTTTCGCAGGTTTGAATCTGGTTGTCGCGGGAGATTTCTGGCAATTCGGCGCTGTTAAAGCAACATCCCTCTTTCAGAATCCTTTTGCCCGAGGTCATAGCATACAGGTAGCCAACTTGCAGAAATTCTTCTGGACTCATGGTGAGCAAGGTATCCCTTTATCCGCCATCTCTTTGAATTAACCCGTGAACAACGCTGCCAAGACCCGTGGCTGAGTGCCGTGCTGTCACAGGCTCGCCATGGCAACATGACTCACGAGACATGGTGTTACTTGCACGGCTTCCCAACGATGCACCCGGGATCGTGGAACCCCACCACTAACCAAATAGACTGTCGGAATCCCCACTGTGCAACATTGACCGCTTCATGGGAAACGTCTGTTGGAGCCCTCCAGAACCAGCAGCCGTGGCAAGTGCGTGTCGCCCACTATGCCAAAGTGAACGCGCTCGCCGTACTCTGGTGGGCAAAGACCAAAAAGCCGTGGTAGTCGCCCCGACATTTAGGGCGAGGGCATGCATGATCCTTTTTGTATATGTCTGGGCTTATAGGCTCAAAAGTGGGTATGCCACCCAAGGGGTTAGTTTGTAACAAGTGTAAGNGCATGCATGATCCTTTTTGTATATGTCTGGGCTTATAGGCTCAAAAGTGGGTATGCCACCCAAGGGGTTAGTTTGTAACAAGTGTAAGGTAGGTGTGCCTACTGAGGGGGACTCGTGGTGCGCGCAGAACCTCCTCAAGCAACGCTGGCAGCTGCCGGGCGTGAGGAAGGTCGCTGAGGAAACAATCCTGAACTGTGCCAGGCTCCTTAGGGCCTTTGCCAATTTAGATCAGAACCTGACCGCTGGCATCGCGCCGGGCGTGTCACTGAGGGAGGCTGGGCGCAGGCCCGTGCCACCTCCTCCACCGGTTCCTGATCGACCACGGTCCCGGGAAAGATCGAGGAGCAGGAGACGAAGAAGGGGTGAAGAGGAACACGTGGAGCGCTCCCCTTTGAGGAGATCCAGACGGGGGCAGGAGCTCCATCCAAAGTCGGCTGCGCGCCACCCGTCGCCAGCAAGGGCCGCAGAAGGTCCATCAGAAGAGAGCGAGGAGGAAGAGACACGAGAAGAGGATCCACCAAAAGAAGTCCCTCCTGTGGAGGTCAAGAGAGAGAGCAGGAGCCAGCCACCGCCGGAGCCCAAGTATCCGCCCAAACGGAAAAGAAGTCAGAAGAAGAAAAAGAGAGGAGGCAGAAAGCATCAGCAGCACGGGAGAGAAGTGAGAGACCCCTTCAAGAGGAGTCACCGGAAGTTGAAAGGAGATATTCTGGCACTGGCATCATCTGCCAGCGCTGGATTGGAGAGAAGGATTTGAGGGGGGATCTTCCCCCTCTAGGCAGGAAAGATGGCAGACCCCCCAGGTCATACATCTCCTGCAGAGGAAGAAGAGGATGTAGAGGAAGAGGAGAGAAAAGCTCCCAGCAGAAGGGAGGTTGGAGAGAGTTTGAGGAAAGCTCGGAAGCCTACGGTGGCGCAGATGTATTATCTGGCAGAAGCCGAGTTCTGGCGACAACGGCATGTCCCAGCTGGCTCTGTCATCGTGTTCAGTGGCGGCTACATAGAGGAGAGTTCACTGGCCGAGTGCGCTGTGCTGGTAAAAGAGAGGGAGTCGACAGACCAAGGGATCTGGTTAAAAGTCAAGACGGTAGGATGCTCAGACAAAGCCTTTCAGAAGACGTTCACAGATCGTTTCAAACGAGGCCGCACTCGAGTTCATCTTTGTTATGGGGAAATTTCGCAATGCACTCTGGCAGAGGAAGATGGGGTGCACATCGACAGATTCACCTGGTTTCCACCAGGCGACTTTGGTGCAAAGTGGCTCACCACCGAGATAGTTGCGGAAGGTACAAGGATGGCGCTGGCCGAACTCGAGGCCGCGCGCCAGGAAGACGATCGAGAAGGAGACTCTTCCAAGTTGGAGCAGAGGCTGAACAAGCTGAAGGAAAAGATTGGGAGGCGTGTCACTTTCGATGGAACCGTCAGGGAGTTTCATCGCGATTACAGGGCAGGAGGAGATCAGGAGACACCCCGGGGTGGAATTACACGCCGTGCGGATCGCCTCCCAGGTGGACCGCTGGCCTTGACGGATGTTTCGAAGGTGAAGAAGGAGGATGTGGAGTCGATCTCAGACTCCGAGGAGAGATCCAAGAAAGACATGAAGAAGAAGCCCAGGAAGACAGTGGAAGACAGGCTAGTGAAGGCAGTCGCAGACAGGAGGAAGCAAGAGGAGAAGAAGGACCGCCGAGAGAAGAAGCGAAGCAGGTCACGGAGGAGCAGAAGTCGCTCGAGGAGGAGGCGAAAGAGAAGGCGATCCAGTTCCTCGCAAGCCTCGAGCAGGAGCCGGTCACGCAGCGAGAGCTCCTCCTCCAACAGTCTGGTCCACCCTCTGAACATTGAAGAGCCCCGGATCAGTGTTCAAGCTGTTGGAGGATCAAGCCATGGAGCAACTTGCTCAAGAAGGCGTTTTGGAAGAGGAATATATGGCCGACACCAAAGAAGGGAAGCGGCCAAAGATATTTACATACTTCCAGCTGGCGCTCAAGCCGGGTCTGGACAGCAAGTCGAGGGATTGCCGAGAGATCAGCTTGCTTTCCAGGTGTTTGGATCTACTTCGAGAAGGACGTCTGGCGAACCTAGCGGACACCTTGGCGGCAAGGTTGTTGGCGGTGGAAACAGCAACCCGCCAGGGCTGGGCAACAGCCCGGCATCTCGAAGTCTATGGTCCAGACGAAGAAGGACCGGTACCTCCCCACATCCTACTCTCCGCACAAAGGCACCAACGGCAGGTGGAAAAGGCGGGGGGGAAGGGATCGTGGACTCGCGGTCAAGCGCCCAGCTGGTCGGATTGGTCGACCGATGCTCGGGCAAAAGGAAAGGGAAAAGACCAGAAAGGCAAAGGAAAGAAGGGCAAGGGCAAGCCCAAAGGAAAAGGAGGAGGAGATCACAAAGCCGAAGAGGCGAAGCCAAAGCCCGGCGACGCGTGATAGATACAGGTGTGATACCCACGACTATGAGGGAAGGTTTTCTTGCAGAGGACGACAAAGCTGCTGAGGTAATGAATCTTGGGGATCATTCTCAGTTGCAGGATGGCACTGCTGGTGACGGTGGCTGTATCCCATCATCACCGTGCAGGAGCTCTACAGTTGAAGAATTGAGTGGAGTAACACGGAGTAATGAGAGGGATGACGCTGGCTTGAGTAGCCGTGCGACTTCAGACCCTAAGGGTCCCCTGACTCGTGAAGAGTGGCTCCACAAATTAAAGCATGTTGAAAGTTTGAAATGTACTGGCATGGGGGCTGAGAGCTGAGATGTATTCTTTAGGAGACACTCGTGCTAGGCCTCCACGGCCCTCCGGGAAGCGAAGTCGACCTGATGGGCTGTTCCCCCTGCCAGTCATTTTTCCTAGTGAAGTTTGCAGTGAAATGGGCTGGTCATTTTCAGACCCTAGCCCTGTACTTTTTTCGAACGTGGCCATCCAATGTTGGTTGGCCGTCAGCTGTGCGGCTTTGAACTTCTACTATGGAGTGATTTTCTCACCTGAGCATAGCCGTGCGAGGAAAATCCATGCTGACGTGTTATCTCATTTGAGGAATCAGATTGAGCGGTTTTTGAAAGGGGATCTGAACTGTGATTTTACTTTTGAAGGTGTGGTTTCATCTCTGAAAGACCGGAAAATCAGTTAGACAGGTGAAGAAATCTCAATGCCTTTCCCCCTTAGTGTTTCCCAAATCATCAATGGCTTGCCACCGCAAGGTCATGGAGCTTCAGTGCCTTTATTGCCGTTTTTGACCGGGCGGACACGCCATCTACTTGAGAATCCGCTGGAATCTCTCCGGGCGGAGGAAGATCGAGAAGGAGCCCCTTGTCAAGCAAAGGTACATGTGAAATCTGGGGAAGCATTAGAAGTATTCAAGCTTTTGGAAAAGAGGGGAATAACTGGCTGGGTGCCGAAGGACATTGCTTTCAAAGATGGTAGAGGTACTTACTTAAATGGATTATTCGGTGTTATCAAACCTGGGCGTTTTACAACCGATAATGAACCTGTTCTGAGAGTCATCATGAACTTCATTCCGGTTAACAATATTTTTGAGATCATCAAGGGGGACATCAACTATCTACCATCTGCAACGTCATGGCTCCCTATTTGCGCAGAGTCTGGGGACGTATTTTGGATGGCACAATCAGATATGCAGTCCGCATTTTATCTTTTTAAACTTCCGAGAGCATGGGAACCTTTTATGTGTTTCAACTATATGGTCAAAGGCAACTTGATCAACCTGGACCCCCAACAAGACTACTATCCCGTGTGCAGAGTATTGCCCATGGGCTGGGCATCCTTTGTAGGAATAATGCAGCAAGTTTCAAGACAGGTCTTACTGATGCAGGGGCTCCCTCAACACTTAGAGGTACAAAAGGTTGGTGGAATCCCACGCTGGTTCACCCAAAGCGTTTCAGCTGCTACTGGGGACCGCGCGTGGTGGCAGGTGTACCTAGATAATTTTATGAGTGGGGAATGCAGTGGTGTAACCCCTTCTGGAGCTGGTGCTCATTTTCAAGCGGAAGCCCTACAAGCATGGAGCCAAGCAGGTATTTTGACAGCACAGGACAAGCAGGTGGTTGACAGCAGCAAGATCACTGAACTTGGAGTCCGCTTTGACGGTCAAGAGAAATTGCTGGGAGCTTCTCCCGAGCGAATTCTTAAGACAATTTGGTTGACTTTACATGTTTTGACCTCTAAGCATTGGAGTAGAAAGGAAACGCAGATTGCACTTGGACGTTGGATCTTCGTTCTACAGTACCGACGAGCGGCTATGGCTATCTTGTCGAGATCTTGGGAAGCAATTGAGAATATGCAGCCTTCCACAACCCAACTTGCAAGACTTCACAAAGAGCTTTGGACTTTAGTATCTTTGTGCCCGCTGATCCAGACCGACTTGACAATGGAATACAGTGGTGAAGTCACCTGCTCAGATGCCTCCGAAGGAGGAGGCGCAGTAGCCGTGGCACATGACCTGACATGGTCAGGTAGGTCGCTTGTGAGTAGAGGCCTAAGGGCTGATATGGATCCAATTGCCTTGCCAATTTTAGTGATTTCATTATTCAACGGTGTCGGTGGAAGCTATCGTGTATACGATATACTAGGCATCAAAGTATTGGGCAANCAATTTTAGTGATTTCATTATTCAACGGTGTCGGTGGAAGCTATCGTGTATACGATATACTAGGCATCAAAGTATTGGGCAAAATCTCAGTAGAGTGGAGTAAGCCTGCAAATCGCGTGACCCGCTGTACGTGGGATTTCGTAGACATGTATGAAGATATTAATTCTCTGACTCGAGAGGACGTCCATCGCTGGGCAATTAATTATGCCCGTGCGGTGGAATTGCATGTGTGGGCAGGATTTCCTTGCATACATTTATCTTCGGTACGGGCCTATAGGGCCAACCTAGAAGGAGAGGGCTCAAATTTATTTTGGAAATTGCTTGATGTGCTCTCCTGGATTCAGGAGATATTCTCGCCTTTTTGCAAGGTCAAATTTTGCGTGGAAAATGTTGCATCAATGGACGAAGATGCCCGGAGAGAAATATCTTCGGCCCTAGATGTAATTCCAGTGAAATTTGACCCTGCAGATTCTTTGCCCTACTCACGGCCACGTCTGGCGTGGTGCTCAGAGGAAATATATGAGATGGACGGTTTAATGCTTTGGACAGAAGGTGACTATATCTGAGCTTATGTGGATTCTCCTGGCATAGATACTAGCCAATGGATCCGACCAGGATGGACCTGGGAGGGTGGCTCTCAAGGTGTTAAACTTCCAACCTTTATGAAAGCAATAAAACGTCAATGGCCACCTCCAGTGCCAGCTGGTCTCAACCGCGCTACGGCACAAATGGTTGCGATGTGGCAACAGGATCATTACAAATTTCCACCCTATCAGTATGCCCAGAAATTTTTGGTGAAGAGCAAAGACTTACCAGACCGTTTGGTCGACAGTTCTGAGCGTGAGTTATTAATGGGTTTCGGGCCAGGGCATACGACTACATGTATGAGTGCTTCAGATATGAAGAAAAACTATGAAAGTTACGAGGATACTCGTAGAAGTTTAGTAGGCGATTCTTTTGTCATACCTTCTTTTGCTATCGTGGGAGCCGTGCTCTGTTCGGAGCTGGTGCCCAGGATGAGCCCTGCACACATAATTCGCCGCCTCGGCCTTGCACCGGGAGCCAGTGCACACCCCAGCATTGAGGTTCCTTTATCCCGGTGGCTATCCTATGGAGGAGATGACTCGATTCCCGTCAACAACCAGATGCTGGTCAGGCAGCTCGGCTTGAGTTTGAACCACGCGGGGGCCGACGTTCGTGTGAGTACAGGTAATGTTTTGGGAAATAAACCCCAGTCGCACATCTCTGTTCGGGCTATGTGGTGGCAGTGGAAGAACTTGTTCAAGACTAAGTGGATACGGCCGTCACATATCAATTTCTTTGAAATGAAAATGATTTTGCATTCTCTTTTATGGAAGGTGCGGAATAGGAACAATTTACATAAGAGGTGGCTGCATTTGGAGGACTCTATGGTCTGCCTACTGATACTAAGTAAAGGTAGGACCTCTTCTCACTTGTTGCAGCCCCTTTCACGTCAAATTGGTGCAATACAGCTGGCCGCATGTGCCCTGCTGATCCATGGACATGTAGGGTCAGCAGAAAACCCTACCGATCGGGCGTCTCGTGACTGATGCCCTCTGGTCGGCGAGTCCTCCTCGCTGGCAGAACTGCTGCCGAGCGTAGGAGAAACCGAGCTGGGTTGCGGCTGCGTGATTTCTCTATCACAGCCAAAACTCGGGCTAGGTATGAGCAGGCAGTTGGCCGCCTACTCCCCTATTTGGAGAAACAACCAAATTTGAACCACCTGGATGAAATTATCTGCGAATGGATCGAAGCCCAATGGGCCAGGGGTGAGTCGGTCAACACAATAGCAGATGCACTGTCAGGACTGCATTTTTACTGGCCCGAGCTCCGAGGGACCCTCAGAGAAGCTTGGAGATTATTCAAACAATGGAGGCGTGTTGAGACACCCTCTAGAGCGCCTCCAATCACTCAGCTGCTGGTGCGGGGGATTATCTGCCGTGCCGTGCAGCAGGGTGCTTTGGAGTTTGCTTGTCTTATAGCCGTAGGCTATCATGCTTTGTTGAGGACCGGAGAACTTTTATCACTTCGCTTTTGTGATTTTGAGTTCAATCGAATGCAAGGTGTTGTTTCTCTGGACGCATCCAAGACTGGTTTACGTACAGGAACCAAAGAAGCAGTTGCTCTTCGAGATGAGTGCACCCTGATGCTTTTGGATGCGCTGTGGACATGCCGTAGGAATTTTCCAGGACAGAAACTTTGGCCTCACACTGCACAGCATTTCAGAGAAACCTTTCAATCTCATCTGAAATTTTTTCGTATTTGGGTACAAACCGTATTCATTACGAAGAGGAGGCGCTACCTTCCTGTTGCAGGTGGGAGTACCATTAGAAGCCATACTCCTGAGAGGCCGATGGCGGTCAATCAGTGTTGGTCGGCTTTATCTCGAAGACGGGCTAGCGCAATTACCAGCCCTACGTATTCCTCAATGTGACTTGGAGAGGATTGAACGCTACGCTTGTGAGTGTAGCCCAACAGCCTTCTGGCCGTAGCTGGCCTTTTGAAAGGCCGAGCTGGGGCCGTGGAAGGCCATACAGAAAGAACCAGCCGTCCTGAATCTTCCATGCCTTTTGGAAATTTATTCAGGCGGTCTCTGCAGAGACGTTTCATATGTTTCGTGCCTTTCGAAACGAACGTGCTCGAAACCATGCCTCTTGGTCATGTCATGTTACAATATGTTTCAAAGAATTTGCTTTAAGCCATTTGGTTTAGATGACCTTCAGGTCTAGCACAAAAAGGCAGCAGCGTGCACAGAGCCCTTGGTAGTCGCCCCGACATTTAGGGCGAGGGCATGCATGATCCTTTTTGTATATGTCTGGGCTTATAGGCTCAAAAGTGGCCCGCCAACACCCACCCTCTAAGAGGGGAAGGCCATACAGAAAGAACGAGCCGTCCTGAATCTTCCATGCCTTTTGGAAATTTATTCAGGCGGTCTCTGCAGAGACGTTTCATATGTTTCGTGCCTTTCGAAACGAACGTGCTCGAAGACAGACCATGCCTCTTGGTCATGTCATGTTACAATATGTTTCAAAGAATTGGCTTTAAGCCATTTGGTTTAGATGACCTTCAGGTCTAGCACAAAAAGGCAGCAGCGTGCACAGAGCCCTAAAAATTTGTCTTCAATCCTTTTGTGCATGGCTTGAATGCCGCCAAGTACGTCGCAGCCAACCTGCGCGCACGCTGGGTCGCGCAAATGCAAAAGCAGGTCCTCCAGTGGGTCATCGCCCAAGACACGCCCTTGTTCCACTTGGACACGGATGCACCACACGAGCTTCAAGCCCGTAGGGAAAATTGGCTCCAACGCCATGACCAAGCTACCGGTGGCATCATGGGGTTGTTGCCCCTGCTGCTTGACATGCCGGTGCGCATCACACAAACCTAGCCGGAGTTGAAACCCTTTCATCTCTTCAAAAATACACGCGGCAAGCTCTGGAACTGGACCCTGTCAGAAACAGACAAAGCAGCAGTAGCCGCAGCCACGCAAACGGAGCTTGTCCTATAAAAACCATGCCCAAGTGTCTTTTTGTGCAAGTACCTGGCGCCACCTGGCAGCAGCATCCGTCCTTGCCACCGGGCGTTGCCTAGATCAAACCAACGGTGCAGCATTGGCCACTGGAAGCCGGAGGCACAGCCACCATCGCTCGCAAGGGTTTCCCAGTGGCCTGCGACTTTTCAGGTACAGCCCACGAACCGTGAAGCACAGCTCAGTGGCTACATGTGTTTGTCACGCGTGAAGCGCAGTGAAGATCTCTGCATAGTCAAACCCTTCTCCCCGAATTTATTCACTAATGGAGAACTAATAGGCCCCCACATGTTGCTGGAGTTTCATCGCAAGCGCTGCAGCCTGCAGCAGGTCAAGGAGAAATTCGACAGTGAGTCCACCAAACGAAAACGTAATCCGGAAAAAATGCTGTTTTGCCGAAAATGCAGTCCGCAGGGACCAGGCAAGCCGGACCGCTTACTGCCACTCCGTGACTTCGTCACCGCATGGGATCAAAAGGAATGGTATGAAGTCTTGTCGCAAGGCATGGAAAGATTGTGCGCCCAATGCCGCACAAAAGACCAACCCAGATCCCAGACAGAGATGCCAGCGGACACCCAAGTCTGCGCATTCTGCCAAGCAGTCCCTGCCGGGAAGAATGGCTTTTGCAAGGCGTGTGTAGCATCCATCCGGTTAGCCTGTGCAAAGTGTGACGTCGGGAAAAAATTAAAAACCAAGAAGTTGACCGATTTCGACCCGGAGGAAATCTCGAGAAGGAAACGGACCAAAGAGCCGCGGTGCGCCCGATGCCGAAAATGTTTCCTCCCACCAGTTCGTGCTACTGCCCGACGGGGGCTTTGCATTCAATGCGACAAAGCCATTAGTGTAGCTCATTTAGGAAATTACAATTACAACGCCGAAACCAACACGGGAGTTTGCCGTACATGCACTGCACGAAATAGAGCGCCCAAAACCCGCGCCAACTGCGCCCAGCCGTTGCATGCCAACGCAACACCCGGCACCTGGTTCGTCTCATGTGCCTTTCCTCCGTGCAGTGTTGGCTGTGGCCACCGGCCACAGAAGTCCAGTTATCACGCCAAAAAGTTGTCCATCTGGGTCTGCTCCGCCTGTTGTACGAAACATTGTCCAAAATGTGCTGTAGACATGCCAGACAAGACCCACAAGGAGAGTTGGTGCCCCACATGCACCTACCCACCGTGTGAAGGTTGCGGTCGCCCTCGTCCCAACGAGAGACGCTACCACGTGAAGGTTTTGCCAAAGTGGCGCTGCGACAGCTGCACCAAAAAGGCATGCCCGCAGTGCGGTGCGCCGCTCCAGCACCACACTAGCCCAGAAACACTCTGTGCCACATGTGCCTACCCACCTTGCGAAGGATGCGGCCGTCCTCGTCCCAGGGAAAGAAGGTATCAGGTGAAAGTCTTGGCACAGTGGTGGTGCGCAGCCTGTAACCAGAAACGCTGTCAGCAATGCGGTGCACCCCTCCTGCACCACACTAGTTCAGAAACACTCTGCCCGTGCCTACCCTCCATGCGTAGGATGCGGCTGTCAACGTCCCAGGGAAACAAGATATCAGGTGAAAGTCTTATCACAATGGTGGTGCGCAGCCTGCAGCCACAAACGCTGCGTCGACTGTCACACGCCGCTTGGCCCACGCGCCCGTGGCGACGCCCGCTGTGCAGCATGTCGATTCCCACCATGTGATGGAGGATGTGGCAAACCACGACCCGCAACGGCTAACTACGCAGTGACCAATTTGCCACAGTGGACCTGCGAAACATGCCGCACCAAATCTGCCGGTCACCCTGCCTTGCCCTGTAGCTCTGTCAACACAAATGCCGCAACGTCGACCGACAGGTCGCAGACAACAAACCCAAGTCAGGCCAGCTTGACTGGGGTTCCCACAAAGCGAGGGCTGGCACCCAGGTCGCGGGAAGAGTCGTCCACAACAAACCCCACTCCGGCAGGTCTCGTAGGTCGGCCGAAAAAAAGACGGCAAATTGCAACCCCGCCGACAGGCGAAAGCTTTCCACCACCTGCGGCCGACAGCAACCCTGAGCATCCGTTTTTGATTAGGATCAATCTGGAGCTAGGATTATTTATTGATTTTTTCTTTTTTGAAAAATCAAGAGAACATTCAACACTTCGAAGTTCCCATTTTTGGAAGTTTTTTATTGGTTTGAATTTTTTGCTTTTTCTTGATTTTTTCTTGATTTTTTTCTTGATTTTTTTCTTGATTTTTTCTTGCTTTTTGTTGTTGTTGTTTTTTGTGTTTTCTGCTTGCTTTTTGGTGGTTTTGTTNTTTTTTCTTGATTTTTTTCTTGATTTTTTTCTTGATTTTTTCTTGCTTTTTGTTGTTGTTGTTTTTTGTGTTTTCTGCTTGCTTTTTGGTGGTTTTGTTGTGTTTCTTGCTTCTTGCCTTTTTCTGAAGTATGATATTGTTGTGAAGATNTTTTCTGCTTGCTTTTTGGTGGTTTTGTTGTGTTTCTTGCTTCTTGCCTTTTTCTGAAGTATGATATTGTTGTGAAGATTGTTTTCTACTGTTTGAATGTGTTGGCATGTGTAGCTTGGAAGGATTGTGTATGTCAGTCTTTGTCTTTCAAAGCTTTTTGGCTCCAAGGAAAGAAAAGCCAAATTTGCTGAAACCAATCATATTTCGCCATCTACTTTTTGGGAATCTTTGGTTAAAGGATTTTTTTGTCAACAGCAATTCTGTGGAAAAGGGCCCAATCTTTTGGACAAGAGACCAATCCTTTGGAAAAGGGAGTGGCATCCATTGCCTTGGAAAAAGCATGGATGGTCAGGGGAGGGGAGGTAGCAGACACCACCCAAACCTTTTGTAGATGTGGATATCCTCTACTCTGTCCTCTCAAAGCACAAACCGCTGCTGCAGAACCTGGGTGCCTATGAGCACACTTCCAAGAACNAGCCTTGGTGAGAATTGAGCCAAGTGGTGAAATTCACAGTCAACCACTAAGGTCAGCACTCCTCAGCCTCCTGGCTGAAAACCCATGGCTCAATGAAAGGGGCCACAGTGGACAGGTCTGGGTAAATTTGAAAATGCAGCGCTTGAATTGCATCCTGTACCATGTGAGGAAGCTATGTAGGGAGAACTTGTGCACTGCA